>OZ034974.1:46037502-46100002 GCA_964030785.1 Siderastrea siderea
ATTGGGGGCAGAAGGGTAGACGAGGGTTGAAAAGTGATGCAAAGAAGGGTTAAGGGAGAGAAATTCATAATTTTTAATTTAACATTTTACCTGGTAGTTTTTGGAGAAGCGAGAAGCTGATATTTTATGCAGAACTGGGCATGTGCGGAAATCTTACAATAGCTTTAACTTCAGTGTACGGGATTTCATTTTTTCTTTAGGTATAACAGGCGAGCTGGATGATTACGTCATTTATCCCGTAAATACTCACCGACAGTCCAATAAAACAGCTTTCCAAAAAACCACACTGGAAGTTTCATAAAGTTCACTAGCCCTAAGGTGTATTCTTGACGAGGTATCCAAAAACACTTGTTCGATTCATCCGGAGGTGTTTCGTCCGTCTTCTCCACAGGGTAAAAGAAACGAATAAAACTGCCGGCGTCACCTCTGACACCGGCAGCTTCATCTTTAGCACACATATAATCCGTGCATCCGACGGCAAAACGACCCGTTAGGTTAGGAAAGTTCTTCTGTACTCTCCAATATGAGAACCACGACGGCATCTTGGTCCTAAGCATGAAATGACTTGCAGGGACAGTCAAGAATTTTACCGTCCTCCGGACAATGATCAATGATAGTGCAAATTCTGAAAATTTCTGCAAGGCGTACAACTCTTGCGTCGTGGGAGACTGGACTAAAGACTTCGGTCACGCAAGCTATGCTGTCACGCAAAACAAAACAAAAATATTTTATGTGTAAAGTCATGTCTGCCGGGGAGCATCGGCCGCTCCTAAGCGGTAGTTCCTCAAGCTCAGAACAGCAAAAGTCCAGGAAAGAGGTAAATGTTAAACAACTGAACGTTTTATGGAAGGTTCTGAGCTGTCATTTGACGCGATATCGAAAACGATCTGGCATGTAAGCTTATATTTCTGTGTTCTATTTGTTTGTTTTGTGTAGGAATCAGCGGTGTTTTCAAGCAAATGGGGCCTTGTTCTGTCCTGTCTTGGATGTGTTATTGGAACAGGAAACATTTGGAGATTTCCTCGAATATTGGCAAACAACAGCGGAGAAAAAGGTGGCTAGGGAAAAAATAAAGTTAATATGTAAACGTTTTTTGTGGCTTCATAAAGATCGTGTATCGTATTGATTACATATGATTGCATAATAAAACCCTTTGATTCGTGATTTCTGTAGGCTTAACTACAATTATTACACGGTACTTTTTAATTTTTGTTATCTTGCCCAGAAAATTTATAGCACATGTTAGAAAACAACTGATTTCAAGAGTTCTTAGTTTTCCTGGGGGAGGGGGGGAATGGGTGTGTAGGGGGAAGGGGTAGGGGTGGAGACATGAGAGCCGTGAGAGAGTGATTAGACAAAATAGAAACTTTTCAGGTTTCATTTTGTAAAGGCAAGTTTGGAAATGTGCACAGAGTTCCATTAGTTGGCCAAATGAACTGCAATGCAAAAAAGATCCATGTCGTTCAGAAGTTACATGCACAAGCAATTTCAGTGCAGCCACATTAATTACACATCCATGCCAAAGTAAGCAACACTCAATTTAAGTTCAGTGACCAGATAGTGAAAAACCTCTACCGGACGTAAGTGCAATGGCTGTCAAAGTCATATTTGAAGGCAAGTACTGGCTAAATGGAGCTGTATGTCAAGAGAAGTTTTCATCTTGCATTGACTTTTTTTATATATGGCTGTTCTGAGAAGTAATTAACTGTATTATAATAAGTGGTGGACGTTTTGGAGATACCAAGGGAGTACTGAAAATGCATTCCACGTCCTTCAATCACAGTTTCTGCCCCCTTGTTTGTTGGATGCCATCTTTTTGAGGTTTCTGATTGCAAAATGTTGCTCATTGTTGTGAATTTTTTTCTGTATCTCCCTCTCTCCATCACCTGAAAAATCCTGCTCCCCCCACCCCCCCCCCCTCTCCTGTGCTGCCTGATCCTGTACATTTCCTGTTCCCTTTTATCCTGGGTTCCCACTCCACTGTCCCACTTTGCTAAAATATGTTTTCTCACAAAATATTTTTCAGTTTTTGTTTCTGTCAATATGCAGGTGGACTCCAGTTTTTATTGGTGTGGTTAGTGTTCCTGTTTTTGTGGTCAATACCTGTTATTTTAATTGAGTACTCTGTTGGACGTTTTACAAGAAAGGCTCCAGTGAAGTCTTTCCGTTTGCTGCTGGGTCCTTGGTCCTTGTGGTGTGGTGGATGGATGGTTGCTGTTGTTGTTCTTATTGGGTAAGTACCAATAATTTAAAGCATGCCCACATGGTACAATACAGTTGACTCCCGGTACTTGATTGACTCCTTGGTAACTCCAAGCTGGCAGCAACTCATGTGGGGAAGGAGGGATGGTACAGTGGTGAAAGAGTGCTTGCCTCCCACCAATGTGGCCCGGGTTCAACTCCCAGTCCCAGTCATATGTGGGTTGAGTTTGTTGTTGGTTCTCGTCTTTGCGCCACAAGGTTTTTCTCTGGGTACTCCGGTTTTCCCCTCTCCTCAAAAACCAACATTCCAAATTCCAATTTGATCCAGAACCCAAGGGCCTCGGGTTTGTCAGTCCCAGACTGTTAGGTGTCACCCTCGTTAAACGAAGAACTTTGATTCATTTACCAGTATTTATTTTAACCAATATAAATTTCCCTTGAATTTGCTGCATATTAGTTACTGTAAGTTTAAAATACCCTTGATGATTATAACTTGAACCTCACGCAAACGTAAAGTGAATTTTTTCCCTTCAGGTAGTTTTCTTTATAATTTAACCTCAAAAACTAATGAATCTTGTTTGCCAAAGTGTAATGAGACAAAATGTTCTCCATATAACATTGAATTTATTTTGAATCAAATTTCATAAAAAATTGAGCAGCAGTTATCTTTGAGATGTCTAATGATGTCCTTTATGTTAATTTCTTTAGTTTCTTGGTGTTGTGTTACACATAACAATTGTCAGGGGTTTGAGTTTCTGCGAAAAAACTGTATTTAATATGCACAGTAAAATTGTTGCTTCTTACCAGTAAATGCAAAACTTTTTATCACCACTTAACTGACTGGTTTTAGGTCATACTACTCTGTTGTGGTTGGCTGGTGTTTTTATTATCTGTTTCACTCCATCTTCTACCATCTGCCAAAGTCAAAAACAGAGAGTTCAGACATTTGGAATGACTTACAGGTAACTTATATAAATTATGTTTTCGTTATGGTTGGTGCATGCACAAATGGAATGGCATAGTCATAAATCAGATTCAGCCTGAGTGCATACATGCAGGCCAGAAGTGAGTGCAGGCATAAGTACTCACTGAGTACCTCTTTTTTTCTTTTTAGGATCATCACTTTCTTCCAGTCCTCCTCCACTTGCTTACTCTACTGATCACCAGTCTCTCACTGACAAGAGCAGTGTCATCTATTGAACGAGTGAACAGTGTCATTGTGCCACTACTGTTGCTTGTGTTAATAGTGTCTTTTTATTGGTCACTGGCATTGGAGTATGCATCACATGGAATCAGTTTCCTTTTTACTCCTGACTGGGGTCAGTAAATAAATATGCATCACTCACGGGTGACACGACATCATCTGATATGGATGAAAAAGTACTGGGGACCAGAACAGGATTCATAGAAATTTAAAAAATGTTCCAGTTAATCGTCTTTGACAACATTTTACGAGAAATTAATTCTCACTTCACAGGCAAAGATAATGGACAATAGGGGCTTATAGCAAATCACTTTTCACAAGGAAGAAATTCTGCTACTTTTCTCATTTTATGCCAAAAGTATGGAAAATCATGGCTGAGGAAAATAGCCTAAAAGGTATTCCCCATTCCCCTCTTTTAGAATTGTGGAGTGCATAGTATCTAGCTTTTACCATACAACCATACATGAATAGACAATTATTGACAGAAAAATGTAACCTGCCTTTGACAAAACTAAAAGAGCATTTTGGCATTCTGTTGAAGGAAATCAGAAAGGTGCTCTTAAACATAGATTTTACAACTTTGGTGACTTTCACTATTATTGCAAATAATACTGCAAAACCTTGGTATCTTTGATGTGCAGCAAAGGGTAGCCTGATAATCAGACCCTCATTTTCAAGGGAGGGGAAGGGGGGTTTGGAGGAGGTTAAACAAGGGCCCGTCAAAGGTGCTACAAAGTATCCTTCATGCTTCTAGCAAGGTAATCCAACATAATGAATCAGAGGGAATCAAATGTATATAAAGGTGGTCTTTTAATTGAAGCTACCCCTTGACTTGACATCCTACGAACTAGTTGCCTTGCCACACCCATTATTAAAATTTCAATAGTTGAAGACTAGGGCATCTAGAAGTACCATTCCTGTTGTAGTATGTATTCACAAGAAAGGAGCCCTGTATGTTTGTAACTTTACTTTTAATTATTGTTTACCAGATGAATTGAAGAACCTAAGACTATGGGTTGACGCAGCTTCTCAAAATGCTTGGGATACAGGTAAGAGATGAATCCCCAGACAGCGTAGCCCACAAGCAGTCTCTCTTTCCATACAGGGATAGTCGAGCAAAACGAACACGCAAGCGAACGCGAAAATCGCCTGCCGCGTGGAAATGCGACGCGCGCTTGATGAGCCTCCAGCTCACTACACACGCGTGTCACGTTTCCACGCGGCAGGCGAATTTCGCACTCACTTGCGTGTTCTTTTTGCATAACTATCCCTGAACGGAAAGAGAGACTGTTTGTGGTCTACAAAAAGTGGGAAAAAAACTGCTGCAGAAAAATTTTGTCTCGTTGACACTGCAAATCCCATTCCAACTTTTCTTTTCAAAACTGAACTCTTTTTCTTTTAATTCTTGACAGGTGCTGGTTCAGGGTTGCTCTTGACATATGCAACATTCATGACACGGAGAAATAGCGTGGTCAAATTCGGAACAGTTCTTCCAGCGTGCAACAATTTCATAAGGTGAGAGACAACTGCTAAAAAGAAGCAGTATTCCTTTTTGACGTCACGTGACAAATCAACAGTAACATTAAAGCCTTGCAGAAACTTCTCCTTGCATCGTACCATGAGCAGTAATCATTAGTACGTTCAAAGCACATCCCAGAATACCATCAGCCCTTCACGTGGTATACTACTCATTGCATGCTTTTCGGCGTTGCGCGGCAAATTGGATCTACTTTGCCTTGTGTAACACTGTCTCCTTACAGACTATAAACGAATTGGCCTGGCTTTAATTACAGTCAGAAATTATATCTTTCCCGTTACCCGAACGAACTTAGCTTTTTGTGAACATTTCTTGGTGTTTGTAGGTTAATAGGCGTAACGCAACTCCTGTTGTTCGTATTTTTTGTCATGTAAGCTATCCCGAGCAGTTTTCTCCAAGATTCTGCCCTTTTATCATGCCTTTGTTTTACTGTTTTTGATGTTTCATTTTCCAGCTTACTGTGCGCTATAACACTGTATTCCACGGTGTTTTCTACGAAAATAAAAGAAGGTGCTGATCAAGCTGAGATCGCCAGGTTACTCAGGGAGGATGGATATGCCAACACCGGACTGACCTTTGTGTGGTAGGCTTACGTCTTATACACAACATGGAAGATATACCGTGCATTCGGGTATTGCTCGAAATTTACTGACCAAGGAGAGTTAGGGTATTTGTTCAAGTGACAAAAGCCAATATTTTTTTTCGGTCACCAAATCGCCGAATGTTTTTGTTTGTTTGTTTGTTTTTCAAAACACAAAATATGCAAATATAGCAGATCCCCGTTTTCCGAACACGCGCTTATAGGGACTCTTTGATATTGCAAATGGTTCATGGTCCCGACCCAACATTTCCTCTAAAATTAACTAATACCGAGGATGCTTGTACTTGTCACAACTGTGTTCTTAATAACGGGGTTTGACTAAAGGAAAGGTAAATTCTTTGTTCACATTTGTTTCCTCGCGTTACCTAACTGCTGAATCTTTTCCCAAAGCTGGCGCAAAGAAACCGCAAATACATTTGACCCCGCTTCACGCACATCCGTTTAATATAGACACCTTGTTGTTATGGATGGTTTTTCTTTATTGTTTTTTTCACAGCAACTCCGTACTATAGGAGTTTGATCATAAGTCATGTCGTGATTTCTTCCGATAGTGAGCGAATTTAGTGCGTCCGCAGACGCCTTCTTTGAACGCAGGCCAAAGGTAATTAGGTCTTAACTAAAATAATTCGATGAACATTTTATCACTGATTTGTATTTTTTTCAGGATGCCTGTACTTTATCAGGAACTGGGAATTCCTGGCCGTGTGTTATCGTGTTTATTTTTCCTGTGTATATCTCTGGCTGGTATAAGCTCTCTTGTGGCTATACTGGAGTTACCAGTACACACTCTGGAAGAAATGCAAAGTAAGTTTTTCCCTCCAAAGTCATTTTCTTTTAGTTGCGTATGGTGTATGAGAAAAATAAACGTTTCTTTTTAGGATTTTATATAAAGATGGTAAAGTTTGAAGCTTAGCCGGACAAGAAATAAGAAAAGGTAGAATTTCCAGCAGGTCGCAAGCAAATCGCGAACGAGCGAGTCCCCGACGGGAATCGAACCTATATAACCGTCGGGGAGTCAGATTGTTTTATACCGCGAACTCGACGTGCTTAATATTCTTGACTATCTTTTCTAAGGTTTCTTTTCTTTCTATGTTCTTTACAGTTCCCCGGAAGTTTGGTCTACCTTTGGTGACTGTAGGGATGTTCTGTCTCGGTGTTCCTTCAGCTCTGAATCAAGATTTTTTAGTTAATCAGGTGAGATGTCAAGCAAACATTTTCAATCTCTTTCTGCTTTTCTCTGCAAACGAGACGTCAAACGTTGTCTCTGCAGATTCTATGGGGTGTTTCGTTACTCCCCATGGCATCCTCGTTTTTGGTACGTGCGTACTTAAGGTTATCTACGGAAAACTTCAGAAATTGAAATTATCCTCCTGCTTCAACAGCCTCTGTCGTTCTTAGAAGAGAACGGACCCAAGGGACAAGGTTGATGCTTCAAAGTCAATGCAGCTAGGGAAGCTGTTTGATCCCCGATTTTCAAATTGTTTCCAGCCGGGCATGATGAAATGCCAGGCAGGTCGAACTTCCAGTTCTTCTAGCCAGCTGAGAAATGCACGATCAACAGCTTTTCTGTGAAACAGATCCTCTTTGTCTCCTTGTACACCGAGCGAACGCAATACTCCGTTTTAAAGTCATTCCCCCTTTTTCTCCCTGCTAAATCATTTACATGTTTGCTGGAGCAATAGTAGCAGTGTTGGTGTTGACATCAATTTTACGTGACAAACGCAAATGCTTTTTTTAGCAAGCGATTCCTGATGCTGGGCTTCACTTTTGCATTTCATTTTCCCAGGATTTCGTCTGGGCGTTCGGTCAAGTCTTGGCGGGCGTGGTGACAGTATCGTTACCTATACGTTATGGAGCCTCAAAATTTCGCAATGAGATAGTAAATCAGGTATGCTGTTTGAAAGGAGAGAAAGTATGTTACGGGATTTTGCTGGCGCTTCAGTACTTAAAAGTACTTTTAAAAGTACCCCCCTCATAATAAAATTACCTGCACTTATGCGCAAAATGCTCTCAGAAGGACAAGAGGAAGATATACCAAATGAATCTTCGCAAGGAAAAAAAAATCAAAAGTCTAAAATCTAAAAACTAAAATCTAAATTCCATATATACAAAGTCTATATACAAATCTAGAGTTTTGTTTTCTAATGTCTAGTGGTAAGGTGTTAAAACATAGCGCAGTTTAAACTGCCTTAGCCGTTAACCGTAGCAGTTTTAACCTTTCTGGCAAGTAATACGCGCAGAACTTGAAAAAGCTTGTTTAACGTTACCGAGTTCTAATCCGTTTCTTTACTGGCCATCCTTGGCCAAGGCACTTATCAATAGTTTCACTTGACTAGCACAGTGTCTTTAAACAAAACGGAACCATTATTTTTAGGTTAGATGTGACTTTCGCTCTTCAAAATGTTGTTTGAAATAGCTGATGTAGTCCCTTTACGAGCCACCGAAATTAAAAAAGGTAAAAATTCTCGAAAATCACTTTGCAAAATGTCGAAAACGCTCAATTATTTAGGAAACCACCTCAACTTTTCCATAGGGAAGTACTGCTTTTTAACTTTCATTGAATGTTGGCACTTTTAGATTTCAACCACTGACGTACCGAACCATCTTTTGGCTTGCAGAGCGTAATAAAGAACATGACAGGAAAGTGCTACTCAGTCTGACTCGTACCCAGTTGCTATTACTGAAAAATTCGGAAATTAAATGATAGAAAAAGAAGGAGGAGGTCCTGGAGTAGGCGAATTTGCAAGCGTACGGGACGTGTTGGGAAGGGAAGAAGGAAAAATACTATCTTCCATTCGTCCCTTCCCAAGACTCCTGGCGCGCTAGTCCACCCTCGTATCCAATCTTCACTCGCCCCTTCTAACAATTAAATAACGACTGGATACGAGTCGGCTTCTCAGTAGCTTTTCACTTCAGTAGCCTTTACTTAGTTGCAGTTTTATATTATCTACAGGCTGGAGGGATAGAACCCCCTAAGTCAAGGACACAAGTTTTAGATGTGTGAGGGAAGCTTGAACTTGTTAAAATATATTTCATTACTAATTTTTTCTCTGTGATGTAGTTTGGATTAGAAGACTGGACACTGCCAAGAATCTGGGATTACATCATCAAGTACGTTAAATTATTTATCTTAACTAACTTTCGTAGGTGATTTGTCATCTGATCCTCTATGTTAATTGCTGGATTCATTCATTTTCATTTGTCGGTTTTAATTTCAGCTTTGTCGATCCTGTAATTGCAGTCGGCTTAATGGTCTCGTTTGTAATCGACACAGTGCACGATGAAACAACCAAGTGGTATAAGTTTGGAAGAGAATCGCTTATGACATGTATTGTTGAGGTAAGAACAACTGGTTTGTGTCCCTGCACATAGCTGGGTCACTGTGGAAGTGCGAACGGTTGGGTTTGCTGTGCCATTTCAGACTTGGCAGTGACTGAAGATGGTTGTGTACATTCTAACAAATGTTTGCTCTGTAATCAGACCGCGCTTTTCCCAAACTTTTTTCCCGAAACTGTTGTTTGAATTAGGATCACAATTTGTTTCTTTCTATCTTTAATCGATTTTCTTTATTGTATTCAGTGGCTTGTTGTCCTAATACTACTGCTTCTTGCCAACGCTTTGTGGATGTGCCGCCGTCGAACTCGAAGACGAATCCACAGAATCTCCAGCATTCGTGACGCACAGCGAGAGGTCTACACCAATGACGAAAGATAGTCATTTTAATCTTCAATATTCTTAAAAAATAAACAATTTCAACATATAGCCACATTTTTGAAATTCTAGTATTTCATCAGAGTCAAGTTTTAACTGACTTTCCTCTTTCAAATTCTTTTCGTAGGACTTGGGCAGTTGCTATTATATACAATAACCTTTGCAGCCGAAACGCTATTATTTCAAATTTTTGTGATTGTTTCTCCTCCTGTCTTTCTATTGTGAATCGTTACGCTTAAGGGTTGACAATTTAGACAAATATCGTTTCCACTCCAAATAAAGTATACAGTTAAGCATGTATGGTACCATACAATAAGTATTTTTTTTTGGTGTTGTTACTTTACCGCCTTCAGTGCTATATGGATGGGAGTTCTTGGAATTTTCTGGCGTTACTGTAACGGTGAAATGGCGTAAGTGGTATTACGACCCCATTAGATGCTTTAATAGTAAAATTGTTGGTTAAGTGGATTGTCTTCAGCACGATCCCGAGCGAGGAGGCGCTTGCTAGGGAGTCAAGAAAGACATTTTCCTCCGTTCGCAATTCCACTGCTAATGTTGAAAAATGGCGGAGTGCTCCAGAGGAATAAAACCGAATAATTGAAAGAGAATGCAGCGAACTAATGCAGCTGATCGGGATTGAAAAGTAAATAACTGACTTAGGGACTATGCCGAACTCGACAAACACCGAGATAACCAAGCAAATTTCATGAAAGTCCCATTGCGTATTTCCCTCCCTCTGATCAGCCGAATTGCTACCCTTTTCACTCAGTTCAGTAACTCGGGGGTGGCAAATGGTAAATTCGAGAACTTTGGAGTGCACCTTGCAAGAGAAATGCAGTCTCGACATGGCTTCTTGAAAAAAAGGTCGAGACTGCGAGAACCGAAAAAATGACTAGAATTTTGCGAAAGGTGTATTATTTTTTTAAAAGACCATTTGCCACCTCTATAACTGTAAATTTCAAAAGATATGCCTAGATGTTTTAAATGATCTTCGTTCAATTCTTGGCTAGCCCTCGATTTAATAGGACGTTTTTCAACATATTTCCTTACTTAGTTTTACACAGCAATGTATGAAACAAAGTTTAGGAATTAAACAAAGAATAGGAACTTTACTCGACCTGAAGTCATCAACAAACTCGCTCGGTTCTATCAGATTTCTGCTTCTGTCGAAACGAATCTCAATAAGTTCCTGATAAGAGTCAATTCGGGATTCATCTGTCAGCTACACCTCAAAGCAATAAAAAGCGATAAAAACCCTAGCTTTAGCGAAGTTTACCCGGTAATTCGTAGATAATTTTAATGTGGGCTGAAGTCTTGAGATTTTCGCCCGCCCGGGGATTTTCGATCACTTAAGGTTCAAAATTATTAATATTAAAAACACATTGTTCTTAGCATAATAATTGCTATTCAAAGTTCGCTTACCAAACTTCTGGATCCTGGAAATTTTACTCTCTTTTCAAAGCTACAATATGCAGAAATCTTCCTCCATGTTGTCCTTGTCGAAATACATGTGAGCTCAAATGCGGCGAGGCACTGATGGTACTGAATTTACATCCATTCTTACAGACAATCAAGGTTTTCAAACACTTTTTTTTGTCGCTGCATTTCTGTTAAAACGGCATCAGTCGACCAACGCCAACCATGCAGGTTTGTTACCATCTCCAAATAGTAATTGCTGGCAGCATACTTCGGGTAGCAGTGATCGTACAACAGAACACTTTCTTACCAATAATCATTCCGATACTCATATGCTACTCATTGCAATTGAAAAACTTAAAAATGGGCGTGATTCTTTTAGGACGGCACGCGAAGCCCACATTATACACAAAGCCAAAACACTTGAGCCTCTGGGCATTAACAAACGTGATGAACTGTAACTATATATAGTCACGAACGATTTAGTGACATTTCAAGGGGAAGAAAATATTCTTTTACGAGCTTTTTAGCGTTGTTATATGCTCAAAAGTTTGCCAATCAAACACTGGACCGCTTCCACCGTAGATCAGATTCTTGCCGAAGAAGTTCGCCTCTATCTTGATGCAGAGGTGCAATCATATTTGTATCCATTCAGTGGATTTGCACTGCCGTTTGAACTTGTTGCTACTGTTCTTGTTATTCTGAGGTACAAATGGCGACCAACTCATATTTATTTTTGTGTATCCCAATTTATTGTTTCTACAATACATTCATACGTTATGATGTCGTTCTGCCCAGTATCTACTCGCAGCATTTCACTTACAGTTTGTAATCTCTAGTTATAATTTACTTTTACAATTATATTGAATCTTAAATCCAAATTTAAGCAATGTGAATAGTCAAGGTTTGATTAAAGGGGCATAGTCACGAGTATTTCGCAGATTTTTGGTCAAAACTGTGCTAAAAAATTATCGGTAGCTAACTTTATCCATGCCCAACATTGTGTTTGAACATTTAAAGGAACATACTAAGGGGCCGACCATTTAACTCTTGAGGGGGGCGGGGGGGGGGGGGGGTGGATGATTTCTGGTCAGCAACCTTTTTTTTTTCTAGCAACCTGGTGGGCGGGATATTTTTTCCTTCTAAATGCTCTGCCGAATATTTTTTTTTCCTCTGCATTTCTCTGCAGGATTTTTTTTTCCTCAAAAAAGTGTCATGTGTTTACATTTACAGAATGTATTTACATTTACATTGTGGTTATTGTTGTAATAGTTCAATATGGAGCTGCAAAGCCTTAAAATGTTGTAAGCTATACAAAATCATGCTATACAAAAACATGTTTTCGGAAAGTCATTCTTTACACTCATTTAATATTACGTCATAATATTAGTGATGCTCCACAGGTAGATTTGAAAATGTTTAGTTTCTTATTTTAAAAAAAAGCAAAAAGCAGTTCAGAAATGCTCATAGCATGGTAATTACTGCTAGAATCATAAGTTAAAATTTAAAAGTGGACTGAAATCTCAAAAACAAATGTGAAAGCAGAATTGAAGTTAGTTGATCATTATTATCAATACACGCGGCCAAATTGAAAACCGCCCTATCGTAAACACGCGCTTTGCGGGCCGCAAATGACTCCTAGCGGGCCGTTAATGCATTAACGGCCCTGCAGCTGATTGGTTCTTGGTTCATCATCCGATTAATTTTAACCAATCAGCGTCGCCGACGCGGGAAAACCATTCGGCAAGTTCAGTTTGAAGCACAAAGTTTCCCAATCAACGGAAAGTTAAAGAAAGGTTTAAGCTTTCGAAAATGGAAGAAGTTAAAGATTCTAGTCAAAACTCGGATCTGGGAAAGGAAGAATTGGATAAAATCGAAGCACAAGCTCAAGCCGAAAATACCAAAAGAGCCACTTCTTGGGGTATTAAGAAATTCGAGAAATGGTCCGAGAAACGACAGCTCAACGTCGATCTGAATTCTGTTACTTCGGCGGAGCTCAACGAAGTTCTAAGGAAGTTTTATGCGGAGGTTAAATCGGAAAAGGGCCAACCGTTAACCCCTAGTACCCTCACTGGCATACGAGCAGCGATTCATCGAAAACTAACTTCAGCCCCATTCAGCAGGACTATAAACATTTTACAAGACAAAGAATTTCTTCCTGCGAACAAGATGTTCGAGGCAAAATGCAAACTGTACACTAAAGAAATGAATCCTAAACCTATGCATAAATCTGCAATTGCAGCTGGAGATATGACGAAGCTACGAGAATATTTTTCTGGAGGTTTAGGTTCAACTGCATGGACAGAACCAGAGCGACTTCTTGAGTTTGTGTGGTTTTCAATCTGCTTCTATTTTGGGCGCCGTGGTAGAGAAGGTTGGCGAGAACTCACAAAGCAGTCGTTCGGCATAAAAAAAGATGACTCAGGAGCACGGTATGTTACTGAAATGCAAACTGAACAAACAAAGAACTATCAAGGAGGGTCAAAGCAAAAAGACCAAAGTTATTCCGATGTGCGAATGTACGAAAACTCGTCGCCGCTTGATCCCGTTAGTTCTTTCGAGTTTTACATCCTCCGCCTTAATCCAAACTGTCAGGCTCTGTTTCAAACACCTAACAAGCACTTCAAGAAAGAGGGATCACAATGGTTTCGAAATGAGCCGCTTGGCAAAAACAAGATCGCCAAACTCATGGAAAACATTTCCTTGAAAGCCGAATTGTCAGAAAAATACACGAATCACTGCATTCGTGCCTCCACAGTCACATCTCTGTTTCAGCGCGGAGTTGACGCCAAACAGATTTGCGAGATCACTAAACACAAAGATGAAAGAAGCTTGACTCACTACATTTCTCAAACTTCAAGTGCACAAAAAAGGCATTGCTCCAGGCTTTTGCAAGAAGCGTTTGATGGCCATTCGTCCTCAGTAACATCTCAAGAGTCACACCGCTCATCAACAAATTCCGAAAGCAGCAACATCGCCGGTGCTAGTGCAATCACTTCAGTTTCTCAGTCACTGCAGAGTCAGTTTTTCTCGTTAGCCCAGCCATATCCGAACTGCACTCAGCACATTCAAATCGGAACTTTGAACATCTATCAGAGTGCAGGTCCTTCTCATTCAACAGAAAGCGAAACCGTAAAACGACGCCGAGTAGTAATCGAAAGTGACAGTGAGTAGAAACGTGTACTGACTAAGTGATTATCCTTGTATTTTCCATCTTTGTATCTTTTATTGTCTATTGCTGGATTTTTCGGGAGACTTTTAGCTGTTTTCAGCCTATTTTCTTTCAAACACAGCTAATTTATTGGATTGAATTCGCAGGTAACTTGTGCCGGCAATTAGATAGTTAGATAATTTTGAGTTTATTTGAAGTATTGGGTCAACTCATTCAGAGCAAATTGTATATTTATGGAAAAGCCTCATTAAATTTGTCAGATTTCTTAATATCATTTGGCCTTGTTTATTGATAATAATGATAATAAAATGACTTTTTTTCGGGAATATTGTTTATTTGCGCCCTTGTAGTGTCATTTGTGGCCCTCGCGCTTCGCGCTCGGGCCACAAATGACACTACGGAAGCGCGAGGGCCACAAATGACACTACGCGGGCGCAAATAAACAATATTCCCTCAAAAAGTCATTTTATTCCCTTATTATATAGGGCTAACCGCAAGCTACCTATTAAAGCTAATAACTGTAGGCTAACCGGAATGTTGTTTTGGCTAAACCAGAGTGTGATTTAGGCTAACTGGAGTGGCTCGCTGGCTCACAGATTGTCGGACCCTATAAAGCTAAGAATGCATTCCACATTCTGAAGCAAAACCGACTCCAGAGTTTAAAGGGAGCAAGGGAAGAATGGCTGCAGTTTTGCTGGGATTTTGTAAAGTCCCCCTGGAATGATGAAATAGCTTTGCAACATTTTTTTTTTCTTGCTTGCAGCAGTCCAAGAATTTTTTTCTATTTCATTTGTGCTGCATGCAATTTTTTTCTTCCGACAAGGGCTTGCAGGAAATTTTTTTTCGAAATCATCCACACCCCCCCCCCCCCCTCAAGAGTTAAATGGTCGGCCCCTAACAACCTAGTCATTAAGAGAAAACAAACCATGACCATTTAATATCGATTTACGCGCTTAAAGATTTTGAAAAGTTTAGCCTATTTTTTTTCCATTCCCATCCGTGCCATCCGTAGCAACAGACGACAAAAAATAGTTTCAGTGAAGTAATATAATCTTTAGTAACAAAACTAGACCATTGTTTGTGGGCGTTCATTGATGTGAGGACATATTTTTGATTTTTCAAGTGAACAAAAACAGCGTGACTATGCCCCTTTAACCTACGTATTTCACGTAAAAGTCCTTGGGCAAGAAGTTTGTTGCGTACCCAAGGATCATGGTGGAAAAGTCGATGCTGTCGACTGAGGGGCATTTCCAATCTGGCAAGCGGACCGAACACCGCCACAATATCTTGGCAGTGGCGTTTCCATCGGGTAGCTTCACTTTGTAGGTACAAACGTCATTGTTGTACAGCCATTCAAGTTGCCCGTTGATGGTCTCTTTCAGTTCTGAAATACAAGCAATATTGCCATGAATTCTGGAGGACGAAGAATAAAAGGTACAGAACAAGAATACAGAAACCAAATCACCGCAAAATCCGCGTATGCCATCTTTTTGTTTACTGGATCAAGAATTAGAAACCTTGCTTATCTACGATTCATCACCTATGCTTTGTTTTCACAATGTCTGTTTACCCCTTCTTTCACGTGAGTTGGAAGCTCAGACTTTAAAGGCCACAGCTCAAATTAAACCAGATATGTCCTAAATCAGCGTGAAAAACTGCGTTGATTGAAGGCATCAAATTAATGGCCAAAATCTTTGTTCAATAAAGTGTTGTACAAAAAAAAATTCGAAAGATAGAAATTTTATTGTAAGGCCTTTTTTGCCAGCCAATGAGCCTTTTTATCCGCAACCGTGCACAGGCAAAGACGCACCACAGGCAATTCTGATTTGAACTTTGAACTTCATAACACACGATAAAAAAGTAAATTAGTTTTATCACAATGCTGATTATTTAAATTTAGATTAACATTTAATGTGCCAATTGCGACTTTTCCATACCTTCTAATTCTAAGATATGCCGAGCTTGCAAAAAAGCTGAGATAAAATCTGCATGCACTAGGAGTGGGGGAGTGGGGTATACTCTAGAAAATAGCCAAATCTACTAATTGATAGCTCGTACTAATCAAGTACAATATTCTGTACAGTGCCTACTGAAGTGACACAGAAAAAAATTGAGTTGCCGCAACGTCAGTCGTCATTGCTATGGTTTGGCCTGCAGAAAATTATTTCGGTTTTTTTGTGTAATTCACCTTGTGTTGCAGCAGGCAAGAAGCCAGCCATTATGGCCGCAGAAACCACGAGGTCTGGACTTCCGTTTATTCTCTCCACCGAGTATCCAGATGGGCCTGGACCCGCGCCGGCCCCAAACACCTTGCCGTACACCTTTTTGCCCCAGACGGTGCTGCCCTCGTTTAGCGCCAAACTCCAGTACTTCATGTCGGCTTCAAGCCAAGCTGGGAATAGATACGAGCTGTAGTATGTGTTCTCTTGAAAGGCCCGTGACATGTAGTAGCAGAATTGCGGTATGAAGCTGGACATGAAATTGCCGGGGTTGTCGGTGAGAAGGTGGTAGGTGTAATAGGCCTTGCGAACTGGATAGGTTCCGTCACCCTGTGGCATGCCTTGGGAGGCCATATAAGTTTCGAAATATTTCTTTGCCTATAAGTTGAATATGAATAATTATTGCATGAATTGAAGGCTATCCATTTGTATTTTTAATACCGTCGTCTGTGGCAGATTTGGTAATTTCTATCGCCCGTTTGGTCCGACAGATGAGCACCGTTGGTTGAGTACAAGTTCTTCCTCCATTCAGAAACAAAAATCCAGTATAGAGTTTTTTTCCAGGAAACGATAAAAAGTCCAGTTGTAATTTCCCGAAAAAGTCAGCACAAATGAAAAATCACAAATTAAAATGCCAATTTCACTAACTGTACAGAAAATCTGCACACTTTTGCTCTGACCATTTTCATAAAAACGCAAATATCTCAGCCCCTGATTGAGGTATCTGGATGCTATGGGTATCAATGGATTTCTCGTATCATGGGCTTCAAAATGAGTTCAATTGTGACCACTCTCCAGTCCTTAAGGGGCTCAAAATAGAAGTGGATTTTTTTTACCGAGTGGAGGAATTAGTTTTTAGTGTAAGAAGTGTTCCGTTTTTGTTTCGCAGTTTTCAAGGGGATAAAAAGACAATTAAAGGTGACCAAAATATTGCCTCCAACGGTACAGTTCTAGGTCTAACTTTTTCCGAGACGAAATACCCCTATTTCTTTCATGAATAGGAAAAGGACAAATCAGCTCTGTTCCAAAACAACCCCATTGTCTTGAATCAAGCCAAGTGGCGGGAGTTTTATGTACCTTTGATTCTGTGTCTGTTGAAGTCTTCATGGCAAGGTAAGCAACCAGATAGTATTCATTGTATGGACGAATGTCCCCGGAGAATTGGCCAGTGTTGGGATTGACCTCAGTATAGATTCTGGGATTGTCGGCCGCTTTGATGGCGTTTGACCACTGCACGCTGTCCCTCAATTGTGTGGCCAGTTTCAGAACTTCCCCCCCGAAGTAATTGCCGGCGAAAATTGCGCCAAGAACCAGTTCGGCAGTGTCTATGGTCGAATACTCACTCAAAGTGTCCAGGTTTCGATTGGTGAAGTGGACCAGGAATCCACTGTGAGATTCCCGGGGCCAACTCTTGATAACGGAATCCAGTGACTGCTTCACTCGTTCCCTGGCAACATGGTATGAGCGGTAGCCAAGCTCTGCCGCAATGGCGTCAGACATGAGGCCCACACCTATCAGTTAGAGTTGTCGTATGATAAATATTACCATAATTTAGAGTCACCATGACGTAAGTACCTTTAAAATTAAAATTCTTTACATTAATCTAAATGAATATTTGTCTTGTTGAATTTGCCTAGTTTACAAAAAATATCCCCAAGACGACAAGAGAAGACTTAAAAGAATACTCTACAGTACTTTAAAAAGGGGTCATGTCAGGTTGGATCTTGGTTTAAGTTGATTTCTAATTCAAGAGGAAAGCCAGCACACTGTGAAATTCGAATATGACAGGGATTAAGAAAATACAAAAATTAAGCTCATCTACGTGCAAAATTGGAGAATTTTAAATTTTGAAAATTTTGGAAAAGATTATTGATAAAAATAGTAGAGAATTACAAAAAAGCTGCTAAATGTAAAATTTCATGCAATGTGGATGTTCTTTGTAGGAGTTATGACCAAATATACTAGACTGAAGTTTTGCTGCTCCTGGTGGTCTAAGAATTGCCACATTTTCAGCCTATTATTTAGCCATAAATCCTACAAAGATCACCCGAATTGTACGAAATTTCATATTGAGCGTTTTCGCAATTCTCTACTAATTTCTAATTTCATTAATATATTTTTTTAAACTTTCAAAATTTAAAATTTTCAAATTTTGCAAATACAAGAGCTTTTAAATTTTTGCAACTTTTTAGTCACTGTGATGGTAGAATTTCACACTGTTTTGGTTTGCCCCTTGCATTTAAAATCAATGGAAACCTACTTCCAACCTGATGCGGGGTGCAATTACATCAAATTACCGAACTGATCAGAAACGTTCACAAAAGGACTCGATTACGGTTCAAGAGTACTTTTACTATAGAATACAGTTCAAGAGTTGTTGTACTTTCTCCCGTAGAATTGCTTCAGGATTACCTGTGCCAGCGCTGGAATAAATGTTATTTTGTGGACCACACGGGACAATTGGAGTGCCTCGATTGGAGGAAAACCGGAGAGTATCACAGTAGAACCCATTGTCAGGATCCCTGTAAGAGTCCCAAACAGCTAATGCATCCTCAAATATTTTCGTCCTCAGATCTTTAGACGAAACTGTGACAAGAACAAGGGATATGCCAATAAAGCAAAAGATGTTCTTTACAAGCATCTTTATCCTGAACACTGAACTGAAACAAATCAAATCATGCACAGAATTGAGAATGATGACCTTTGCATAATCATTGTGCACATCTCATTATCAATTGAACTGTGACATTTTACTTGCTTGGTGAAACTCTTAAAAATGTTCGTTGTGTGAGGGACCGTCCATAAATCACGTGATACTATTTTTGACTCCCCTCTCTCCCCCTTAAGATGCTCCGTGATACTTTGCCTTACCAGCCCCGGGGCAAGATTTCGTACCACTCCAACTTACATGAATAGAATAACCGAATGTAAGGATTCACGAAAACAATGGAAATGTTTTACCTAACTGGCAGCCTCCACTTACGGTTGGGGTATTTAAAACGAAGACTATAATGTCGACGGCCAAGATGGCAATAAAATCCGGTACTATAATAGCGACAAAGAATTTTACACAGATTGGCGAAAGCACGTGTCGCTCGTAAATATTTCTGAGAATCTAATTTATGCAACCTGCTGGCGAAAGCGGCGCTAGCAGCAGGATTTGCCAGTCAAGCGGCTATAGAGAATTGAGAGTTGAATGTTTGTTTTTGGTTATTCAAAAGCTTTAAAACTCCTAAGTGAAAATTTTGTGAGAAAACAGGATAGCAGGGTATTTGTGGAGAGAATTCCATGAGCACTGATGTTTTTTAAAGCTGGTAATCTCTCCATGCTTACTTTACGAAAACAAAAAAGCATAAGCCAAGAAAACTTTTAGGTCCTTTAACGTAAAATTGAATTATACTGAAATAAAATTCAATAATTTAAAACCTCGCGGGAAAAGGCCTTTGTAATAGAGGGTCCTTTTACGATTGACGTTTGAAACAGCCGGCAATATCTGGTGCCTCAACCAAGTATTTATTTCATTAGATCTGTGTTCTTTCCTTGATATGCTTACGGTAAGATCTTTCTGGAGTTTGATGAAAAAAAAAATACCTATAGGAACATTTGAGCGTTTGCTGTAAAACATGCGGCCGTTCAAATGAAAATATCGCTCTTTGATGGCAACACTACCTGTTGCCCTTCTTTGTCGCTTTAGCTACAAGGAATCGAAATGCAATTTTGTAATAAGTATTTGTTAAGAAGCGTCAGCACAAACAAACCAAGAAAATGAGCAGACGACCAAATATTTGCTTAAAAAATGATTTTGGCATTACTCAAACACAAATGGATTCATAAAAGATTGGAACATATTTGAGGTAGAATTTTACTTTGCGACTAAGGGTTGAAGATTTCCTTTTAAACTAGTAAGCAGGTTCTTCAGAAAAAAAGATGAGACAAAAGACATACAACGCAAGCCGCCTAAAACTTATTATTTTAAATTTCCGATGCTATGGTATTAGGAAACAAGTTTGCTCTTACTTCATTCTCTAGTGATTTGGGTACGTATCCTGCCCATGTCTTGAATGATTTTGTATTTCAAGATCAAGTTTGTTAAAAACGTTTATTTTGCTCTACCATGTATGAGCATTGATATTACGTTTTTAACACATTTCGCGAAGGAAACCTTTGAGACTTTTTTTCCGGAGAAAGGGCGTTGTCGCATTATCGCTATTCGTCTCAGGAAATAAGTTAAGCGGGAACTGCGTTTGATTTTAGGAACTTTACTCCCCACTGGTCGAAGAAATCTAAGGAACGTTTATTGACTACAAATACTTGGAAAACAGAAATACAATGCAAGCTTAACACTGTAAATACTGAATTCTCCCTCCTTCTTTTCATTTGGGTTCTCGGCAACTAACAGTAAAACCCCTGATTATTCATCAAGAGAATTTGTTTTTTGACAGATGAAAGTTTATCAATGGATGTCGTATTGGGTTGAGTGCATGTATGCCTGGCACATTATTCCTAATTTCTGCTCTCAAATAATTAACTAGCGGAGGAAAATTTTTATCAGCCTCTGGAGTCCGTAAAATACATCAAAACAGTTGTTTTTTTTTTCCTAATGAAAACCTACGGCGGAAAATTGTGCAGTCTTGTCACCGGTGGGAGATTTAGTTGTTTTGAAGCCAAACGCCTACTTACACCCTTACTTGTCGGAAATTTCTTATCAGTTTCTGAAAAATGAAGACGGCTGTAGTAAAAATTTACACGTTTTTTCGCCTTTCCCTCTTGAATTTTTTATTAATATAACTGACACTAAACACATTTACAAGAGATAACCAAAAGTCCGAGTACCTAGGCATTTAGTGTGGGGAAGATTCCTTGACTACTGATTTCTTAAAAGGTCATCAGATTCAGTTCTTTGATGTTAACTTCAGGAAAAGATAACGCAAAGTCCAAGGACAAATTTAGATCCTTTAATGTCAAAATGAAGTTCAATTAATTTAAAACTTCGCATGAAAAGGCCTTCTTAAAGAAAGGTTTTCTTTTACAAGCGACTCTTCCAAGACCAATATTGGATGTGGTAACTAATTATTCATTTTATTAGATCAGTATTATTTTTACTGATATACCAAGCGTAAGGGTTTGAGGCATTTGATGTAAATTTACGTTTTTAAACACTTGTGAATGAGCAGCTGAAATGTTCCGCCATTTAAAGATCATTCTTTAATAGCAAAAACTACATCAGTGGCCTTCTTTGTCGGCTTATGATTTAAGTTTTTAAGCACTTTTTGCTTGGCAATTCAAATTTGTCAGGTGATAGTTATAATCATAATTTTAATGCAGGCCACTAAATGCTAAAGTAGATTAAAGTGATAATATAAAACTGTGTTTGAGGTCTCTGACTCCGACAACAACATTATATAAATTTCTGCAGCTGCACATCTTATCACCTCCCTCGTCCCCAGGCGCCGGTATAGCGCGGGCAAACAGCGAGCGCGAGGCATCGTGGGAAGGATGCAAAACGCTCTGCAGTGCACCTATCCCACAACGCCACGTGCACCATCATATAAAAAGGAGGGACGCCTGGGGAAAAGGCAGTCCTATCACAATGGAAGTCCCAACTTAGTGTCTCTTATAAACTATTTTTCTCTAAACCGACCCAGCTTAGCCTAGGGGTACAAAAGTAATTCTGGGATTGCCGATTTGCTTATCAATAGTTCCAACAAAAATACAAATGCATATGTTAGCCATTTGGTGGCCCTTAAATTTGTGGGATGATAATTAAAACATAGGCCTAGCACTTAATGCTTCATCCCCAATTTTGATACATTTCTTGTACAATTACGCGACAAAAGTTTCTGCTGCAAGACATCTTATGACACAGGAAGTGACAGTTACCTTTTGCTTTAGGTTCAGCAATGGCGACTTGGAATTAATTTTGGAATTAAAAATGACCTTACGTTTCTACGGCCTTAAGTTTAGCTTGTATCTTTTATTAGTTTTTCATCAGCCTTAAGAGTCACAAGCCCTATCATGGAAGATTCAATTTATGTGAGGCTAAAATTCCAATTAGACCCACACTTGTCGGTGTTGGTCTTATTAGTTTGTGTAAAATAGAGACGACTACAGTAGTCCAAACTTTTTTTATACACTTTCTTTTCTCTGTCACGTTATGGATTGTCCATTGATGTTACTGACACTAACACTCCGACGAATATCACTCTCTAACGGCATCACTACCTGTTACCCGTTTTTGTCGGTTTTGTGACAAGGAATCAAAATACAATTTTGTAGCAAGCACGTTGCTCAGAAGGGAATTTCGGTCAGTAGCAGGGGAATAAAAGAGGGATAACATTAATAGAGGGTTTAGGTAACCGATAACATCCCTGTGATTTCCCTGGGACTCCGTAAGAAAGCACAATAAGGGGTGTGACCACAGGGTCCAGAGGAGTTAAATCTGTACGCAAGAATTATCCTTCGTACATCTTAAGGCTAATTTACATGCTGCAATTTGTCGGGCCGATTTGTCAGCCACGGCAAATCGGGGAGCGAATCGGCGCGTGTGAATGGCGATCCGATGCGCGCGCGACTCCAATCTGACAAGTCGGCCGATCCAGAAAAATCTTGTGACTGCTTCACAGATTTTCGCGTGTCGGGCCCGATTTTAAGAACGAAAACGCAACCTGCAAAAGAATTGGCGCAAAACAAATTATACCTGTGGTATTTTAGCTGAAAACAAACTAACTAGTTATCACCTACCATTTTGTTTTCCAAAACGTTTTATAAAAAAGTTTTGACTTTAAAAAATGTATGTGCAGCGCTTGCACTGTACATAAACAGATTCGCTTCCCGATTTATCGTGGCCGACAAATCGGGCCGACAAATCGCAGCGTGTAAATTAGCCTTTAATTACCTTGTATTAAAAATACATAACCTCGTCATTTTGATCAATGAATTTGCCCAGTGCAATCTTTGTGAATCCAATTTGAACGGCTTTCTTACTTTTGTATACGCTGTACTTTTCGATCTCGTTCTTTGCAGGGCGCGAACCCTGATCTTTGCAGATACGACACAAGATCTTTGCGCTCGCTTAGTACGCCATATCGTCCGCCATATTGAAAATTGCTATTAACCGCAGACCATTATTCCGCGGTCGCCTAACACGTTGTCCGAAGGGCAACGGCTTTTCTTCGGAAAGCCAAGCCCGAACGAGTGCAGACCGTAATTTGACCTGCGCTAAAAATATAGGTAACCCGAGTAACGCAAGTTCGCAACAACTTTCGAACTTCGCTCCTCTGGACCTTGTGGTGTAACTCCTGCGTAAGACTGATCCCACAAATTCGGGGGAGTTAAATTTCGTGGGAAACGTCGCACAAAATTTGGTCTTCCTGTCCCGTCGTGTGTGCAGGCGTTTGTTTTCTCGGCTTCATTTGCTTATACGTTTCTATTTTCAGACATTTATTTTTGTCCGACATTTTCAGCATTTATGGTGGAAATATCGGCCAATAATGCCCCCGGGCTGGGAGGGGGGGGGGGTGGGGGTATACTTCCTTTTATAAGCCAGATAGGTATGTGCGGCGCCAAAGGGTATGGTTTTCGAGTTGTTTAGTCTGATTTTGAGCATTTTGGTCTGAAATAGGGTAAGGTTTTTGCGATCTGGTCTGAAATTGGGTATGGTTTTTAGAAGAAACTACATTTTTTATCATTATTATCTTCTCTCAAGAGAAAATGAAGGAAGAGAGCGAATCCCCCACACAAGGGTCAGTTTCCGATGAAAATTATTCCAAATCTATTTTTGGTTCTGTGTCATACTGCATGGTTCTTTTAAGGACGACACTGTGACTCCGTATAATCACATGGGAAGCGGGTTGCGTAAAACGAGATAAATCAAAGGAACGCACACGAACAATCAGAACAAAATTACGACAATCAAACAGTTCATTCCAACATGATGTTTAAATCGAGGTAATTGATGTGAAGAGCGCGTTAAGTGTATGTGTGTGAGTGTGGTTCGAACTAGGAGAAAAACAAAAAAAAACACGCGTAAACAAACTATCATTTAGCTTAACATTGTACAATACAGAAAACAATAATCGGACATTAATAATTATTACAGAAACAAAAAATGCAACAATAACAAAACGAGAAATATAGCAAGATAAAATAGCGAAGCTACTTACTTTGATTTGTCTCCTAAGGTGATGGAATTGTAGCAACAAAACGGCTATAAATGAGGTAGCGTAGATCAAAGTAGCTTATGGCAAATAGATTGAATGAACTGTGATCTCGAATTACAAGAATCACGCGTGAAGTCATGGGTAGCTAGACGTGTTATATAACAATCAAAAGAGGAAATTACATAATAGATCAAACGGCGACTTAAAATTGGGTGCGTTTCTTTGGGAAAATCCAAATCCGGATTCTTGTATCCAAAAACGGATTTTGCGTTTCTTTACCTAAATCCGAAAATGGATTAATCACGGATTAGTGATCTGAAGAATCCACACTCCGAGTGGACACATCAGATCAAATCTAAATCCGGATTTTTAGGATTCATGATCCGTGCGTTTCTTTGGGGGACGGATCCGAAAATAGTACATCTGTCAAGCGGTCTTCCATGCACAATTTACAGCTCTCGCCATATTTTCTCTCGATCTTGCGTGACAAAACATTCGATCGTGAAAAAGAAAAATCAGGTGATTATTCCGTTCCGTATATATTTGAAAAGTTTTCTCCAAAAGTACAGACAGAAGCATTGACACGTCAGGATAACTTCATTTGTGTGCCATTTCTGTAATTCAGGGACCAGATTTTGCTAACTGTGAACGCAAATAGCGAGTTCACTTGAACTACTGCAGATACTGTCCTTGTTTGTAAATTATCTGTATTCCATTCTAGTTGAATTCTAGGGCAATACGAGAGAAATATCGTTCTGACATATATATTGCGTGCCTCCAGCCTGTCTTGTCATGACAAAATAATCCTTTTTCGGATTTTGCGTTTCTTTGGTGTCGAAGAATCCATATGATCTCGGATCACAAATCCGTTTTCGGATTTTCCCAAAGAAACGCAACTTTAATCGTAAAAAACGCGTTTCAAAACTAGCATTCCGGCCCATTTAAAGGTTGGACAAAAATCTAGAAGCCTTTAACTGAAGAAATAAACTAAAAGGTTTGAAACGTTAACAAAATCGTAAGATAAACGTTCGTGAAATTAAAAGTTCAAGTCTAATCAGCACCCTCCAGAAGGACAATCTTGTGTGCTGGCCGCTCAAGAACGGAACACTTGGTCTTCACTTTGACGCTGCGTACTAGGCCATCATGCTGATTCTTGTACACCTCGATGACCCGTCTGTTCGGGCCCGGACCCGAAACGGGAGATCAACTCGACCCCCCGTGCGACTGGACTTGTAGTTAAACCACTCCTCCCTGACAGGGTTGAAAAACGGCTGAACATGCGCAGTAAAACCCAGGCCCTCTTCCCGCCATTCGATTTTCAAAATGGCGGACGACGAATCAAAATCTAACACGTCATTGTAACGGCTCCTTGCAGCCTCCTGCACGCTCAATCATAAAAGCCCTCAAAAACAACTTGGGTCATCTGTAGAATTACTGGTGCTCAAGTTGTGACTCTGATCGAAGAAATTTTCAGTATTCACGGTATTTTCAGCTTTATTAGGCGACGAAGACACCCCTTCCCCAAGGATACTTTGAGCTTTTCGAAATTGCCCCAAGGTACCGTTTTTTGCGTTAACTAAGGTCGTGTCAAGTTTTCTAAGGTTTGAAATGTAAATTTCCGTAGCTTGTTTATTCCTATTTAACATATCAAAAATGACTTTTGATTCGTTCTGATGAAAATTTTTAAATGCTTCTTGTTTATGGACTTCATTAACGTCACCCAAAGAAGAAAAATATGGAGAAATAATTCACATGCAGAGCACAATCTTGTCCGCTCGCGTTGTGTTTCTAGTTTAATTTTGTACCATTCATCCGTCTCTTGTTTAATTGTCGTTTGTGAATCGCATGCCGATAGTTTTAAAAAGGGTGCATCTTATGCTTAGGACTTCTATGAAGGTTTTTATTGGCAGTGTACAAGTGCATCTTTAATGGTTAAATAAATTGCCTATTGTTTGTTTTATACCTTGTTGTAAAATTTTATGATCTAACCTGTCCTTTGCGTACGACACTTTAACAGTCCTCCATAGCGCTGTGCTCGCTCAAGGATTCAATACAGATTGCAGAAAAATAATACAGAGCTCTGCTGCCAAGTATTCTTGACAGCATGTTCTTCATGGACTTCAGTATTGGTTCCTCAAAAAGAAACAAGTTTCATTATGGCGCCTTTGTACAACGAGCATTTATGCCCACTTACATGCGTTCGAGATGTGCATCCTCATGGACCTTTGATCTTATTAGTCCCTTCATAATCAGGGAGGCTAGTTTCGGTAACAATCAGACCATGTTGTCCTAAACGTTTTGGTACATTGTTCTGCTAACTTAAAGATAGCTGTCCTTGACAACAAGACTTCAACGGATCTTGGATTTTCTTGTTTGTTAAGGTAGTATATGAGTATCTCGTAATAGAAAGTTTGATAATTTGTAAAGAAATATTAAGAGACTATTTTTTGGCGTCGATGATTTTTTAAATCGCTGTTTGAAGATGAACATTTGTTTGTTATGTTGGAAGAGAACTCGTGCCAGTATGCCGCGACTCGATTAAGTTACTGCCAATATTTACTTCCTTGTTTCTTAAAATGCTTTCTAAAATGAAAGTATTTGGACATACGGTAAAAAATAGCCCACGTTTTATTAGTCATTGTTGTTCAAAATCAGTAATGACAAAATTTAAACAACAAGAAACCCAATATTCATTTTCCAAAATACATGTACTGAAAAACAAACAGCACCACAGGATCAGCAGATTAAACCAGCTTCTCTTTCAATGGTCACACCTACCTCCAGGTTGTAACTTTGGGAGTGAAACGACTGAAGGATAGCAAAGTGAACTTAAATTGTGCACCGTTTAATGTAAACCCTTCTGCAATACCTCGCATAGGAAACAAACGACCTCCACATATTGAACTTCATTGGCTTTTTAGGTGAAAGAGCTTGAAATTGTTTCCCATTGAATATTTGTAAGTGATTAGTTTTCTAATGAATATTTTTGCAAAGAATGCTGTGTTGGAACTATTCTATCTTTAATCACTGTATCCGAAATCAACATAACAAAAACTTATGTTTTTGACACTGAAATGATGGTGAAATGTTTTGCTATTTTGCAGTAATGGGAACTGTGGTGGAACATGAACAAAAACATCTGTCAAACTGAGCTACTGATGCACGAACAATACAACCAAAAAAACACCTAAATGTATTTTAATAACGAATAAAAGGTGGAAAGATCATGTGAAATGCCATGATATAAACAGATCTGGAACAGGACAAAACAGTACCTTTCAAACAAAAGGTATACCCCTCTTAGCAACAACATTGTCAGTGCAGCATAACTTCATTTAAAACGCACTGGAAAATGTAAAATTATAATGATAGCAAAGCAAAGTGCATCTCCTTGCCGATACAAGTGTACTCATTGTTTCTGCAGCCAACTTCTTTAGCTTGTTAACCCTTCATTTATATTCCAACAGCAGACAGGTGCAATACCTTTTTTTCAAAACCAGGCTGAAATTCAGCAATTTTTGGTTAATCTTAGTCAAGATTAATTGGTGAAAGAACTTGACTGTATTGCAAAAGGAAATTGTTGAGCAGTGTATTTACCAAACTAATAATCTAAGTGATACCAAACAGAATTTAACTTTGAATTTAAAAAAACAATGTATAGAAACACAAAAAACTAAGGTACGTTGCTCCAGAATTGAGTTCACTAATTTGGAGCAAATGCTGCATTAACCAATGTTCAATGCTCCAGACAAGTACATGTAGTATCTGAAAAGTGCAGATAGGGCAAAGACTAAAACAAAGGGTCATAATCATCATTCATGCCCCTCTCACACACATACTTGTCCAGTACTCCGACAAATTTATGCACAGCATTGTTAAATTTCTTATTGTTTTGCTTCATTCTTTATTGTTATGCTTTTGTACAGTATTGTTATGTGAAGTGAATACAATACAATGCCATGCATAAATTTGTCGGAGTATTGGACAACCCTCCTCACACAACATAGTTAATAAAAGAATCTGGTTATGAAGCTCAGCAAAGTCCTTTGTTTTATGTTTTTGTTATCGTTTTTAGCCTTGACTGTGCACAAACAACAATAGGTTTTGAATTTTACATGAGCAACTAACCAGTAAAAATGTCACAGATAAGTTATTCAACTATAGTGTGCGAACGTAAAACAAAAGATTGTGCACGGTCGTAGTACTTTCAACATAAATTGCAGCACCTTTGTTATGGCCTTTGAAACTTGCAAGGTTTCATAACCAGTCCCTCGAGTAACTATGCACACAACTGCTTCTAACTTCCCTCTAAAAAAAGTTTGGCTACAAAATTAATGTAAGATGAGTTGCAAGATGGAAAAAAGGCAAAGGTGCTGGGGTTTTTTTCTCACATCTTTATGTACATGCTTTTACACTTCACCTTTCATCAGGAGCAATATACAAGTAGTTTGCCTCAAGACAGACCTCTCATAGAGATCAGACTTCAAAACATCAGTACACTCTACTGGACTGTTTCAGTATCAAGAATGTTGTACAGCCAAAGAGTGTAGGGCAAACTGACATTTGACAAATTATTAGAATAATAAATATTTGAGTTGAACACCAGTGACTTTTATTGCTGCCATTCTCTGCTTTCTACCAAGAACTTAACAGGCTGGATAAGAACATATCACTGCAGTCAAAAGCTGTGATAACTTGGAGAAAAAACAAATTTTACTTCATGTATAATTGATTAAAATCTTTTTGGCAAGAAATGTATCATAATACTGGCACTCAACAAATTTAACCAGAAATTTAACATAACATTTTGAAAACATTCTGCAAATAGATTAAATCTCTTTCACCCACATGACCTTGTTTGGTCACACAGGTCTTGAAAGTTCAATGTAAAACCCTGTCTTACCAACCACTTTGTTACATGTGAACGTCTTATGACACTTCTTTTAGCCCCGAAATTAACTGATCCAGTTATTTTTCTGATCGAAATACTTCTTGAATGCAACAACCATTTTTTTCATTAATTATTTAATATGGCCCATTGATCAGTGCTCGTGTTAGTGGAGTTCCCCTGTAAACATCAATCAACACTCTATTCTGGCTATTTGCAAAAGGTTTTTTGCCCAAAAATTAACTGATGCAGTTGTTTCCTATTTCTAGAATACCCCCCTAGATGCAAAAACCACCTGTTCCATAAATATTTTATCCACCATTAGTAATCATACTAGGGTTAATACTTTAAAAAGTGTGGTGCGGTAGAGTGGTTCAAGTATACAAATAAATTGCAAAACAAGTAAAATGCTGACAAAGAGATGGTATGGATCTTCATGGGAACAAAGTATATGGGTAAAGCTAACAATACACAAATCAATGAGCACCAGCAAAGCTTAACAAAAAGCAAAAATTGTCCTCATGTATTGATCAACAAGTGTGTTGATTAAATACGTTAACCAATGAATAAAGCAAATAAACATGTTTAGTGTTGCTGATCTAAATAGACTGAGTAATTGGAATTGACAAAATTCAAAAATAATTATTTGATTTGCTTTCTTCAGAATTCAACACACGACATAAAGCAGCATTTGCCAGTTAAAAGAAAAAATTTGCATCATACGAGTCACAGTGTGGACCTAAAGTATCAAAAACACCAAAGACAAAAGGCTTTTAACTATCTCGAAAAAGAACACTTTTGAAGACTGTTATAGCATTGTTTGAACATCAGGTAACACTCTCTTGCGGCTATTAAAGCACTTGTCAGTCTGTAAGAGAGCAGCACTCCACGTCACCAAACTCGTATATTAAAATGTGCAAAGACATGATCAGCAAAGGGTTGCAAAACAACCATTGAGTGGATTCAGTACGTTTCACGATGATCAGTTATGAACTAGTAGATCAAAAAATTACTGACCTGCAACCATGAGATCACCCCCCTTCTGCATGCCTTGTCCACGACAAAAGTATCGACGGAAGATAAAGTTTTAATCAAACAACGAGATCAATCCTTAACGCAATCAGAAGATGCAGTCTGATCCAAAATTGTATGAACTGCCAGTATATTCAGTTTCTCCAGTGTACGGCAGCCCAAATGGCTTCTTTGAAAGCCACTGAAGTCAATGATCGATTCAAACAGCATTTCCGATCAAAAAAACTGTCTAACGTAACTTCGACCGTCTGTTGAAAGTGAAATAATATTGCGGTTCCCGTGCTAAAACAACTACAGCCCGTCCGCCACATTGAATTTTTCAAGGGTGAAAAAGCAACACGCATGCTCAGTAGCAATTCTGTGACGCTTTTTATGTAATATCTTTTAACCAATCAGCCGTTTTTGAGCCCTGTCCTCCTCCCCGGACATTCATGAAAGTGTTGAATCGACTATTGCAGTCCAAACGCAAGCCCTGTCAGCTAACAACGAGTCTGCAGAGTCAGCTGGTGACCATTTATCGTCGCAGTCTTTCAGTCATCAGTTAAGTGAAATCCAGTTATTAAGAAGAAAAGAAAAGATTCTCAAGATGGACATTGACGCCGTGATACAAGTCATACTCGAGACGAGCAAGAGTCCCATCAACAACGCCATTAAAATGGAAAACCGTGTTCAAAAGTTGAATGGTTACCTGGAAAGTTGCAGTGAGGTAAGAGATGAGATTATTGCACTTATCCCTGATAATGAAATGGCTGAAGAAGCTCAAAAGTGGATTTACTATCAAACAGCAATTGATAATACTTTAGACATTGCTCAAGAGTACTTATCCAAGCTGTCAAGCCCTAAAGTAGTTGAGCAAGCCACTTCAGGCTCAGCAGAGTGTAAGAGATCACACTTGAAATTACCAAAATTGGAGTTAGCTAAGTTTGATGGAGATGTTTTAAAGTTTCAAAATTTTGGGGATCTATTTGAGGCTGCTGTTCATGATAATGACAATGTGCCTGATGTTCAGAAGTTCACCTACCTACGGTCAGCCTTCGAAGGGGTTGCTCATCACACATTGAGGGGTTCGAAGTCACTAGTGCTAATTATCACCACGCGGTTGATGCTCTGAAACATCGCTTTGGTAGGAAGAGAATAATTATTTCATCTCTTGTCAAATCAATTGTACAGCTGGAACCAAGGTCAAACGAAGGGGTAGCATCTTTGCCTGATCTTCATGACACTCTCAAAAACCGAATTAGAGCTTTGCAAGCTTTGGGGGAAAGGCCAATGACACATTCTTGTATCCTCCTCCCAATAATGGAAACCAAGCTTCCACCTGAGTTATCTGAGAAATGGGAGTTAGAAATAACTGACATTAAGGAAGAAAGTGTCAACCTTGAACTATTCTTCAAGTTCTTGAACAAGCAAGTGATTTCCAAGGAGGCTGGAGAGAGAAATGCTAGCACAATCAGTGAAGATGCTTATCACCCTCAACGTGGTGGAATGGCGAGAGGAAATGCGGGACGGGACAAAAACGGAACTGGAGTAAAGAATACCCGAGAAAAGATGTTTACAGCAGCTGCTCTACTAGCGAGTGGGACGAATCAGGGTATCAATGCAACCTGCAACCTGTGTAAGGAACAGGGACATGACACTTCAAAATGTCTAGAGCTTAAGCGACACTCGGTCGAACAACGATGGCAGTCAGTTAGAGAGAACAGACTGTATTTTAACTGTTTAAAGCCTGCAAACACCTTCCACTACTCCTCAGTTTGTCGCCAACCCAAGAGCAGTGTTGAAGGGTGTGGTCGGCGTCATCACACAATGCTTCATGGTGATGGGGACAGAAGTACAGAGGGTCAGATCAGGGTTCGAAATGTACGGTCGTCCAGGTCGTCAGAGACGAACAGAATTTAACACTGACGACCAAATTGCAGAACATGGTTGCCCACTGGACGACCATAATTCAAGCTCCCAGCCTCTTGGAGATATAAACAGTTTAGGCTAAAGACCCTTAAAAATTATAATCTTGGGTCGAGGTGTCTGCATGAGAAATGGAACAGTATAATAGCCAGTCCATTTGTTATGATTCGCACACGAACATTTGTTTTCTCCGCCATCTTGTTTTGTGCTCTACCGCTGAGCAGTTACACCCAAACTCTTAAAAATTCCCGGATGTACATGGCATGTTCTTTTCCTAAAATGGAGCATTCAGAGAAGCGCAACACTTTGTTACGATTTTTTACATGTAACGCATCTGAGAAAACAAAGGTTGGTGAAAGAAAACGAAAAGATTCAGCAGGAGAAACTGGGGCAGAACCAGAAAACAAGAAAAAGAGAACGGAAGCCTCTGAGCCTCAGCAAAACTCACGGCTTCGAAAATTTCAGTCTCTGTGGAAAACTGGTCGACCGTGGCTTAACTATTCCGAAGATACAAAGTCTATGACCTGCTCATATTGCATAGAGTACTACACCGGAGGAGGGCGAGAAGAGCGTAGTGCATTGGCTTCGAAGGAGGGGTGTACAACATTTCGACTTGAAACACTAAGATAACACAAAGAAAGTGCAACGCACAAGTTAGCGGTCAAAGAAAATCTTGTTCGAAATCAAAAACCAGAGGAACGGCCAATGGAATCTTGTATCCTTCGAATGGAAAAATGGAAAAGGAATAAACTACTTAATTTTACATTGATGGAGAAAACACAAACGATCACTGTATGTCATTCATTTTATTCAGCTGTGCAATACTAAATACTTCACTTTAATTTTATTAAGTTATGGTTTATTGTTTGACGACTAGATTTCATCTCGGAAGCCTAGATCTGAAAAGATGGTTGTCCAATGGGCAACCTACTTCAAAAGTTAATTTCGGACCCTGCAGATGCACACAACCATCAGTAGATTTGTGGCTTCATGCAACTCCAAGATGCAACAGACATTATTCTTCCGAGAAGACAAGAAGTCAACAAAGTGTCGAGTTGTTTTTGATGCATCAGCTTGTGATGAACATGATGTGTCGCTCAATGATTGCATTCTAACGGGGCCAGCACTTCAACCTAACCTTGTATCTGTCCTGGCCTCGATTTCGAACCCGTAGAATTGCACTTATGGCTGATGTAGAAAAGATGTTCTCCAGATCAAGGTCGATGAAAGGGACCAGGATGCTCTAAGATACCTGTGGAGGGATCTAAAGAGCGATGATCCTCCGAGAGTTTACCGGTTGCAGAGGTTGACATTCGGTGTAAATTGTAGTCCGTTCCTAGCTATTGCCACAGTTCAAAGCCACGCAAAGAAATACAGGGAACAATTCCCTGATGCATCAAAAGAAGTTCTGTCTAATATGTACGTGGACGATTGTCTTATTGGTGTTGACGACGTTGGAGCTACGGTAGAGTTGCAGCAGTCCTTAGATAAGATGATGGAACAAGGTGGGTTTAGTCTGACTAAGTGGGCCAGCAATTCAAAGGAAGTCCTCAGCCACATCGAAGAGCAAGAACAATCTCAGTCCAGTACCATTGACTTCAACGCGAGTGAGCCGTTAAAGGCACTGGGAATCTGCTGGGATACGTTAAATAACTGTTTTGTCTTCTGTGTTCCACCGTATGTGTTCACTGTTAGCGATCCTGAAACGAAGAGAATCTTGTTGAGCATCGCTTCAAGGATTTTTGACCCTATGGGACTAATCACACCATTTACGATCAGGGCGAAAATGTTATTTCAGGAACTTTGGCAGAGAGGTTTGCAGTTGGAGAATCATTTGGATGAAGATATTGCTGTTCAGTGGAGGTCATGGAGGTCCGAACTGTCTCAGTTGAATTGCATTAACGTTCCCCGCTATTTCATGGCAAACATCGGATCAAGCTCAAGCATAGACTAAGTCCACGGCTTTGGTGATGCCTCGACTAAGGCATATGGTGCAGCAGTCTATATCAGATCCGTGGATGAGGCTGGCTGTGTCTCAACTCACCTTGTCATGTCCAAGTCAAGAGTGGCTCCCACAAAGACCGTGTCGTTACCAAGATTAGAGCTACTTGCGGCTGTTCTTAATGCAAGATTGCTGAAATTCGTTGCAGAATCCCTAACACTCAAAATAGACCGGGTAGTGTGCTGGACCGACAGCATGGTGACCCTTCAGTGGATCAGAGGTTCAAGTTGCCAGTGGAAGACATTCGTAGCGAATCGTGTTGCTAAGATTCAGTCCACATGGGACCCACATCACTGGAGACACTGTTCAGGGGAGGACAATCCCGCCGAATTGTTGACCCGTGGGTTGCCCGCAGAGGCTTTAGCTGAGAATAACTTGTGGTGGAGTGAACCAAGTTGGTTGAGACTTTCATGCTTGCCTGATCAACGGCAACTACCCAGTGAACTAACAGAGTCTGTCGAGAAGGAGAGAAAACACAAAGAGACAAAAACATGCACAGCGATTGCCATAAAACCAGTGATTGATCCGTCTCGATACGAGAAGTAGCTGACCCTCATTCAAGTAACAGCATATGTGCTGCGATGTGTTGCAGGTTTTAAGTCCGGGACAAGTTCAGGTTCCAAAGAACTGTCAGTGGAGGAGCTGGGAAATGCCAAGTTGAGCTGGTATCGGCAGATACAGAGGGACGTGTACCAAGTGGAGTATGAACAGCTAAAGGCGAACCATCCTCTACCAAATACCAGTGCTATACTGAAGTTGGATCCTTACTATGACAACAAAGATCAGTTGCTGCGGGTAGGAGGGAGACTGCAATACTCGGACTTACCAGAGGGTACTAAACATCCAATTATCCTGCCGCATGGGCATCCAGTGGTTGAAAAGATCATACAGAGTGTGCACAATGAGCTGCTTCATGCTGGACCGAGAGTACCCTTTCGGTTCTACGACAAGAGATTTGGCTAACAAAAGGACGTCAGGAAGTTAAGAGAGTCCTAGAAAGGTGCCTTGTTTGCCAACGTCAACTTGTCGGCGCATGTTCCCAGAAAATGGCGCCGTTGCCATCGGAAAGGGTGTCGTTGTCTCCAGCCTTTACTCATGTCGGGATAGACTTTGCGGGCCGTTGTTTGTACGAGGGAGTCCTACCTCAGAGAAAGCTTACGTTTGCATCTTCACGTGCGCTTCTTCTCGCATGACTCACTTAGAGCTTACAAGTGATTTGTCTACCAACGAATTCTTCCAAGTCTTAATTCGTATGATCAGTAGAAGAGGGCTTTGTAGCACCATTTGGTGTGACAATGCTAAGACTTTCAAGTGTGCTGACCGCGAAATTCAACGGCTGTTCACGCCAGAGTCATCCACCAGTAAGCAACTGTGGGACAAAATCGATCAGGAAGAGCTTCAGGCCAAGTTGATATCCAAGGGAATCAAATGGAAGTTTATTGTCGAGCGCTCCCCGTGGCGAGGTGGCTGGTGTGAAAGGCTGGTGCGTTCTGTGAAGGAACCTCTTCGTAAATTCCTGGGCAAAGCCTTGTTGTCCTATCAAGAGTTAGCCACAGTCATTACCAGAATTGAAGCTGTTATTAATTCGAGGCCGCTCACAACAGTAAGTCACGATGTCAGAGATTCAGTGAATGAAAGGGCAACGAGGCAGCGCTATCTGTATCAGCAGAAGCTTGGTAACCACTTCTGGAAACGCTGGCGAGGAGAATACCTGCATCAGTTATCGATTCGACAGAAATGGAAGGATGAACAACCAGCCCTCAAGGTCGGAGATATCGTACTGATTTCTGAAGACAATGCACCAAGAGGAAAGTGGCCGATGGGACGAGTTGACAGATTGTTCCCCGGAAGGGATGGCCTTATCTGCACCGTAACCTTGAAGACACAGAGATTACTTTTAAGGAGACCTGTTCAGAGGCTGCATCGCCTAGAAGCAAGTAGTACTCAGTTTGCAAGTGATGAATTCGACGACAGTGGCCCTAACGGTGGGGAGTCGTCCGCTATTAAGAAGAAGCTGTGAAGAAACCAGCTCTGAGTCTCCAACGGTATTGAAGAGGTGGGGAGGATGTTCGGGCCCGGACCCGAAGCGGGAGATCAACTCGACCCCCCATGCGACTGGACTTGTAGTTAAACCACTCCTCCCTGGACATTCGTTGTGTTAATATTATGGGATGTATGAACATGTGCTTTGTCGTCGAAAACCTCTCGTAGTGAAGATTGTAATTTGTTCGCAACGCGGCGTATTAAAGGGATTGTTTACGGATAGATTGCGGAAAAGCTGATCTTTGAGTTGGAACTAAACACCGTCCAAGTGGCCAGGAACAGCCTAGTAGATTCTCGTCGAGAACCAAAGCGATGTCATCGATGGCAAAGTTTCTGCTGGGGAACTTCCATTTCTGCCTTTCTTGAAGGGCTGGCAAATATTCACGGATCCAGCAGCGCCAGAATACATTAGCTAGATATTGCACCTGACGCCATCTTCGAAGAGAGTACTTATCTTCTCTAACAAACAATCCAGGAGGTAGCGTGGGGCCCGAACGCAACAACAGAAGGTGATTGGGCGTCAGAGCTTCTGGATCCCTTGGGTCGTCCGAGACTTTAGTAATGGGGCGCCCATTGACAACACACTCTACTTCACACATCAAAGTACATACATACATACATACATACATACATACATACATACATGCATACATGCATACATGCATACATGCATACATGCATACATACATACATACATACATACATACATACATACATACATACATACATACATACATACATACATACACTTTATTGAGCATCCCTGAAAAGGGTTTTTCAGCATCAATATTAAAATACAAACTTAAATAAAATATAACTAGAAAAGTTATGTACAATATTGTTCGTCCTAATTTACATCACAAAATAATTCATTAATTAAACATTTCTTAAAAACCGTATTGTCTGTGAGGAGTCCTTCGTCATCTAGAGGTTGCTCTTTCAGAAGTGCTGTCATGACCTTTCGGACTGTGCGGATACATCTTTCCCACACCCTGCCGAAATGTGAACCCGTGGGTGGGTTAAAGATCCACTCAATGCTCTTCGCTATGTAGGAACTCTTGAATCTTCTGCTGATTCCAATCGCGAACGGCTTCTCTTAGTTCTCGTTCTCCTTTGACGAAGTTGCCACCGTTATCGGACCTTATTCGTTGAGGATGGCCTCGTCTTGAAATGAACCGTCTAAGAGCATTGATAAAGGCGTCCGTGTCAAGGCTGTGGACGACCTCAATATGGACAGCACGAACTGATAGACAGGTGAACAGCACGCCATATCTTTTGACGGTACTTCTTCCCCGGCGCACGAGAGTAGGACCAAAACAGTCCACCCCTACGTTAGTGAAGGGGGGTTCTGAGGGACGAACTCTGTCCTCAGGTAGGCTGGCCATCTTCTGCTTTCCTAGCGATGGTTGTCTTCTCTTGCAATCAAAGCATTTGCTCAAGACGCGGCGTAGAGAAATTCGTGCCTGGACAATCCAGTATTTCTCTCTTATCATTGATAGCGTATGCTCCAGACCAGAATGACCGCAGAGTAAATGGTAATGCTATATGATGAGGTCAGAGACGTGATGCTGCTTTGGCAGGATGGCTGGATGTTTGGCGTCGTCATTGATTGGGGAACGCTGCAAGCGACCTCCTACGCATATGACATCCTTCAAAAGGACTGGGTCCAACTTAGATATGCTGCTGGATTTCTTCACACCACCGCTCCAGCTCCCTTCGCTAGTCGCAGTTTTCAAGGACGATATTTCTTCGTGGAAACAGCACTCTTGAACAGCTTTAATAACCACTTTCTTGGCATCTTCAATTTCATGAACTTGCAAAGGACTGATTTTCTCTCCAACACAGTTCTGCAACGCTTTCCCTTGCTTTCTCTTGGAAACAGCGTTGCGAAGGTGAGTTTTGAAACGAAGCATCCATGCCACGAACCTTAGCAAGGAAAACCATGATGAGAACCGCTCAAATATCTTCACGATGTCACGGCTTGGCAAATTTGTGAGACTTGCAAAGGAAGTCTTGACTTCTTCGACGTCTTCATCCTTAATCTCTTGGCTGATAGCGGTGGGTATGGTCGACCAACTTTGTTGGTTCTCCCAAAGGAAAGCCGGGCCTCTGTTCCAGCGATTACTTGAAGCGAAGGTTTCAGCTGGAAGACCTCTAGAAGCATCGTTTGCCGGGTTAGCTTTCGTACCGACACCTCCATTGCGACGACGATGACTGTTCACGTATAGCGGCGACTCGATTAGCAACGAACGTCTTGTGTCTTGTCTCTTCGTTGGCAACATAGCGTAGCACGCAAGTGCTGTCCGTCGAGAATACTGAATCGTTAATAGCAAAGTCTATCTACTTCCGAATGATCCTGTCAAGTCTGGTAGAAAGGACGGCGACAGACAGTTCCATCCTTGGGATTGTCATGGGCTTCAAAGGGAATAGACGTGATTTCCCCATTATGAAAGAGCACTGTACTTCCTGACTAGTGTTCGCGAGCCGGAGATAGGAAACTGCGCCGTAGACCACCTGAGAGGCGTCCGAAAATTGATGAAGTTGACATGATGTGATAGGACCAAAGTTCTGTGGTTTGAAACACCTCTCGATGTGAAATTGCTCCAGCTTGGGAAGTTCTTTCAACCAACTTTCCTATCGGCTCAGGTCCTCCTCCGGGATCTTGTCGTCCCAATCGAGTTTCTTCCGACAGAGGTCTTGCAAAAGCATCTTGGATGAAAGGGGCTATGACGCCAAGTGGATCGTAGATCGAGGTTACGACAGAAATAATACCTCGTCTTGTCTCTAATAATAATACTAATAATACCTCGGACGGTCTGTCTTTGACAACGGTTTTAAAGCCGAAGGTATCTGATGTTACGCACCATTGCACTCCTAAAGCTCTCTCCACAAGGGGGTGATCAAGATCCAAATTCTTTACAGATGTCGCCCGTTCAAACTCAGGGATCGATTCGATGACTTGACGCGAGTTTGATAGCCACTTGGTTAACCGGAAACCTCCCCTCTTCAGAAGCTGTGAAAGTTCAGTCACTAGGTGAATAGCTATTTCCTCTGACTCCACAGATTTCAAGCAGTCGTCTACATAGAAATTGTGCTCTACGGTTTCTACGGCTTCGGGGCTGAAACGGGCTTTGTTATCGGATGCGGTACGTTTCAGAGCAAATTTGGCACAGCTGGGAGAGGATACTCCGCCGAACAGATGCATAGTCATCATGAGTTCCTCTGGTTCCAGGTCCATGTTACCATCCGGCCACCAAAGGAAACGTAATGCATTGCAGTCATCGGGGCTCACATGGACTTGGTGAAACATTGCCTGGACATCCGACATGAAGGCCGCAGGATCTTGACGAAAACGTGTCAATACTCCAACCAGGGAATTTGTGAGGTCCGGCCCCTGTAAGATCTGGTCGTTGAGGGACTTGCCATGGTATTTAGCGGAGCAGTCGAAAACCACTCGCACCTTTCCTGGTTTGGCAGGATGTCAGACAGCGTGGTGAGGGAGATACCATGTCTTGCCATGGAGAACAGTTGCCGGTGCCTTCGCTGCATATCCTTTATCCAGGAGATCTGCGATGCAGTCCTGGTACTTTGACTTAAGCTCTGGATCTCTCAATAGGCGTCTTTTCAGGAGCTTGAGTCTAAGTTCGGCCACCAACCTGTTGTTCTCAAGGAGGGGGGGGGGGTCGTTTTTCCAGGGTAAGGCGATCTGATAATGACCATCCTTTAGCTCGATCGAGTCGCTCATGATTTCTAAGGCTCGCTTATCATTGGCTGACATTAATGTAGCTTCACCGTATGTTGTTCACCGTTGAGTTCCATGTTGCAATAGTTCTTAAACTGTTCGTTGAGCTGCAGGTCAGTCTTGATGAAGTTGGTAGTGTAAGCATTAGTACGTGTCGACCTAGCAAGCGGACCATTAGCCACCCAACCGAAGATAGTTCTTGTCGTATAAGGGACGCCACACTGGCTTGGAATGACCTCCTTAGGTTCAAGAATTTCTGGTGCATTGCTTCCAGCCAGTAGGCCAATATCTGCGTCTATCTTAGGTATCTCCACCTTAACAAGGTAGTCCCATCTTGCAATATCATGTCGATCGGCAACGTTCTCCATGGTAACGGGTAGTTTTGGTCTGGTAAATACGAAGGGTAGTTCTACGAGATTGTCCTCATCCAGGTCCAGAACTTCTAGGCTAACGACGTGAGTACTAGTACTATTTTCTTTCTCCATGGTTGTTAACGATAACGTTGTCTTGGTTCCAGACAAACCGAGCTGCCTAGGTAACTTCTCTGAGCAGAACGACGTATTGGAGCCGCTGTCCAAGAATTCATAGGTTTGAACTGTCTGACAGCATCCCTTGGCTTTAACCTTGACGGGAACGATAGCGAGTCCGGTAACGGAATCTTTGTCTCGATCTTTGCCGAGTCTTCTTTCGTTTCTTCCCCGAACAAATCCATTGAGGGCATCTTGATTCTTTACTTGGCTTAAACGTTCTTCTGCACTGGCACTATATTTTCCAGTGCCAACGGTAGGAGGTTGTCTGTCACTCCTGGGATGTAGAAAGGAGGAGTGTTTTGTGTTGACTTCACAACCACTAACACGACAGAAGCTTTCCTTTTGACAGGACCTGGATGGATGACCGGGAACAACGCAGTTGCCACAAACTTGCTTGGAGCGAACGAACTTAAACCTCTCGCTTAAGGACATCTTCTTGAATTCATCGCATTGCAACAGCCAGTGGTTCAAGTTGCACAAAGGGCATTTCGGAGCTTCTCTCTTTGGTGTCGAATTACGCACATTTCCATTGGTTTGTTGCTGTTGGATTGCGTTCGCAACGAATGATGTTTTTTTGACTTCGACTGCTCTTGGTTCTCCGGGAAGGATCTTGAACTTCCTTAGTAACACTTCCAAATATAGCATGTGTGGCAGCACGAGCTTTCCATGTGACGAAATCATTTAAGTCTTCGATTGTGATCTCCCGTTGTTCGACCTCTGTAATCTTGTCCGCGACGTCACGCCACTTCAGCCTAAGACCATACGGCAGCCTGCTCACTATTATCTGAGGGTATCGGGGTTTTCTACTTTAATGAGGTAGGCAATTTCCTTGAGAGTATTCCTGCATCCAGTTAGCAAGATCGAAAAGCGTCAAAGGGCAGACCCATCCTCCGCTTTTATAGGTGGCTATCCGTTAGCTCTGACCATATCGTTTCTTTAGCAGACTTCGTGCCTCTCGATATCCTTCTTCCGCTTTCATTGAAAGGCAGCTCGATACCAATTCTTGAACCTCGCCTGATGTATATTGCACCAGGTAATACAGTCTGGCGCTCTCGCTAGTTGTCTTGCTTTCTATCAGGTTTTCAAACGCCCGATTAAATCCCTAGTATTCGATTGGATCTCCTCCGAATGTCGGCACCTCGGGTTCAGGCAGGGTCAATGCCAGTGTACTCTCTTGTTGTCTCTGTAGTAGTTGTGGCATGGTGCCATTTTGTTGGCATTGTGTAGCCATGAGCCGTTCGAAAAGAGTTCCTGCTGATGAATGCTTGTCCTCGCAAGTTGACACCTTTTGCGTCATTAAGTCCCCGGGGTGTGACACGACTGGTTTCTTATCGGACTTTGTTTTGTTCTTTGTAGCAGGGAAATGATCTGACCTTGGTGTTGACGTCTCTTTGCTCTGAACGGGTAATGCCTCGGAACTTTGAATCGATCTTCTCAATCGATCTTCGGAATGATTTGACAGCGTATGAAGCTTGGGGATTGTGCCCTTTTCAGCCACAAGATGCACACGGAGTAAGCGAAGCCCTTTCAGCGCACTCAGCTACTTTGGCATATGCCAGTTCTTCAGCTTTAGCCTTTTCGATTTCAGTTTGCAACTCCAAAGCCTTTTTACGCATCTGCAGGCTTAATTCTTCTTTTTGCAAAGCCTCAAAGTTAGCTAGACTTGCGGCTTCGGCTTCCAGAATAGCTTTCTTCGCAGCAGCTCTTGCCTTTGCAGCTGAAGCCGAGCTGAGACGAGAAGAGCCAGAACTGGACGAACCCGTTTTGGAGCGCTGCGAAGTCCTTGATCCATCGCGCGAACCGGCGTTGCTAACAGAGTCTTCGGGACCAGGTTCCTCTCTTACTCTAGGATTGTGTAACCGCTCGACGATCCAACTAGAGAGCTCGCGTTCGAAGTCAGACGCAGATAACATGACCGAATTGTAATATTCCGTAGATTCAGAGATATCCAGCTCTTCATTGAGCTGTTCGTGATACGCTGAATGAGCTTCCCTGAACTTTGCGACGTAAGCGTTGAACTGCCACCAAAATCGTTCTTAACAAGTTCGACATTTTCGTCGCATGACATTAACTCCTTGATTCGATTCTCAGACTTAGTGATGTATCCTTTTCTGGATCCTCGACTTCTCCTTAGCTCTTGCAATCTTGCAAAGTAGAGCAATTCCCAATCGCCGTCATCGCTCATGTTTGCCATACAGAAATCAAATTCGAACGAAATGTGACTCCGTATAATCACATGGGAAGCGGGTTGCGTAATACGAGATAACTCAAAGGAACGCACACGAACAATCAGAGCAAAATTACGATACCTTACTATAGGAAATTAACGCGACTTAAATTAACGCAAATTGAAGGGGAAATTAACGCGAAAGAGGGGGTATAACTTCAAAAGAGGGAAATTAGCGCGATTAGCACAGAGAAACACCTTGTGGTCACAACTGGAACAAATTTATTTCTACCTGAATATAAAGATCACGAACAAAACAGGTCTACAGGTGTGTGAGGTAATTTCTTTACAGACAATGCGCGTTAAATTCTGCGTAAATGTAGGAAAGCTATTGTTTTATGGGTGTCAAGAATGTCTGGTCTGTATCCAGAATATGGGATTAAAATGATGGAAATTAAGGTCGCTGAAATTAACCCTAAAAGAAATTGACGCGACTTAAATTAACGCGAATTTTTACAATTCACGTTAATTTCAAGGAGCGTTAATCAAAACAGTTTATTCCAACATGATGTATAAATCGAGGTAATTGATGTGAAGAGCTCGTTACGTGTATGTGTGTGAGTGCGGTTCGAACTAGGAGAAAAACGAAAAAAACCGGTGTAAACAAACTATCATTTAGCTTAACATTGTACAATTCAGAAAACAATAATCGGACAATAATTATTACAGAAACAAAAAATGCAACAATAACAAAACTAGAAATATAGCAAGATAAAATAGAGAAGCTACCTACTTTGATTTGTCTCCTAAGGTGATAGAATTGTAGCAATAAAACGGCTATAAACGAGGTAGCGTAGATCAAAGTAGCTTATGGCAAATACACTGAATGAGCTGCGATCTCGAATTACTAGAATCACGTGTGAAGTCCTGGGTAGCTAGACGTGTTATATAACAATCAATAGAGGAAACTACATAATAGATAAAACGGCGACACTAAATCATAAAAACGCGTTTCAAAACTAACAGACACCTCATTGGTCAGTTAGAATGACGTCTGTAATTTTAGACTTTTGTTGATTTCACAGCCGATTAATTACAACACACGTCATAAACATGGCGGGCAAAGTGAACATCACTTTTGTTGTTGAATCGAAAAATCTGTGGAAAAGCGATAAGAGCGGGCATCGACGAGCAAAATGGTCGTGGCTCACCACAATCGATGAAGAAAGTGGTTCCGATGTCGACCCGACGGAAACTGATGCCGAGTCGGGATCCGCGGCAAGCTCTTCGGCAAGAGAGGCGTCTGAGGCAACAAGTGAAGATGAATTGAATGACGGGGACTCAAGTGCAGAGTCAATGTCTAGCGAAAGTTCCACTGGTGAAAGTGATAAAGAAGACGAAAATTTCGAACAGCCAAAAAGAAAAGCAAGACCAAGCAAAAAGGCAAACCGTCAGTCGTCGAAAATCAAGCTGCGTCAGGCCAAAAGGGGGCCGTCCAAAAGCAAATCGCGTACCAGGGAAACAAAGGAAACAAATTCACTGACTCAAGATGAACTGGAAGACCTCTGCTTTGAACTGGGTGAGAGAAGGGGCGATTTATTGAATTTCACGAAACTGAAAAACTTAAAGTACAGGAGACATTAACTTCTTTGCATCGAGGTCATCGTTAAGAACCATTGTGAACGAAAAGCTACCAGAATTGCATGACGAGCTAAGTGAAGTTTTCATAGAAACAATGCGTGAAACATTCGCCAAGAAGATCTCTAAAGCCGAGAAGAAAGCTACTCTTTCCCACTGCTGGTCTCAAAAGCTTCCTACATGTTTACAAAACCAGATATGGAGTGGCATCATCAATGGTGGCGACGTTTCGCGAGGGGACCAAATCTCTATCTTGTCTAGTGTTGCAGAGGCTGTTTACGATTTCGCTCATATCCACAGTCGAGATAAAACAACATCAAGCGCTTCAGCACCTGCAGAGACACAGCTAGTCGAAGAAAACCTAATTATTCTTCACAGATTTGGTGGAGCAGCGATTTATCGCACGGAAAAGGTGCGAAAAAACACCATTGATGGTAAGAAGGGAACTGTAAAGGTAACAGCTGCACACAGGGGAAATTTACAGAAGGAACTAGAAATTGTCCAGAAAATGAAACGAGAAACACTAACAAATTTACCCTATTTAACCAGCCCAAGAACTCTTTTGGTTTGCGTAGAAAATTGAGAAGGGTTTAACATTCAATGTGTGACATTTCATGCGTGAAGCGTGACCATTTGCTTACCGTTCACACCTCCCCAACACAGTAGTTTTTGTCACGTCCACGCCATTGTCCAGTGAGAAGAGTGAGAAGAGAACAGCGAGACGAAATTAGCACATTTGCATATATTTGTACGCAGAGGTCGGCGGTCGAATACCGACATTTGATTTCTTAGACAAGAAGCTCAAAATATTGCCGTTTATGGTGACGAAATGTTGGGAAAGATGGAACTTTTCCAGCGTATAGTTGTTTTTCGACTATGGATTCATTCAGGTTTTTAGGAAATTGTGAGTGGAAATGGCGCATTTCAAGAAATATACCTCATTTAGTGAAAAGAGGTATGCTTTTGTGCGGGTGAAATGGCAGATCAGTGTGCAACCTTTGCATAGTATTATAATACTAATTGGGAGCAAAAATTAGAAAGACGCTTATTCTCGTTCGGAGAGCGAATTTTTGCCCTAGATAGCAAGTATGTAAGATATAAACAAAGAAACACTGTTTATTTCATAAACTTTTATTAATTTTCAGTCATAACTCAAGCTTATGCTACCTGTGGTTTGCTCTGTAATTAGGCCAGCCTCGTTCCCAGGGTCTCTCTGAAGAGAAGACGGGACGAAGAGAGACGCTGGGAACTGGCGAGGTTGTAATCAGGCTTCTTTCCCCAAACCTTTATTTTCCGAAACTGTTGTTTAAATTAGGATAACAGTTTGTTTCTTTCTATCCTTAATCGATTTTCTTAAATGTTTTCAGTGGCTTGTTGTCCTAATACTACTGCTTCTCGTCAACGCTTTGTGGATGTGCCGCCGTCGAACTCGAACACGAATCCACAGAATCTCCAGCATTCGTGACACACAGCGAGAGGTCTACACCAATGACGAAAGATAGTCATTTTAAGCTACAATATTCTTCCCAAAATAGACAATTTTTACCACATAGCGAACATAATCTTCCTTTTGAAATTCTAGTTTATTAACATCTGATCAAAGTCAAGTTTTAAATTTCCTCATTCTAATTCTTTTCATAGGACTTGAGTAATCACTGTACTGTTATACTCTGAATAACCTTCGCAGCCGAAACGATATTATTTGAGATTTTTGTGATTGTTTCTCCTGCTATCTTTCTATTGTGAATCGTTACGCTTAGTGGTTGACAATTTAGATAAATATCGTATCCACTCTAAATAAGGTATACAGTTAGGCATGTATAAATGCAATCATTTATTTTTTGGTGTTGTTACTTTACCGCCTTCAGTGCTATGTGGATGGAGTTCTTGGAATTTTCTGGCGTTACTGTATCCGTGAAATGGAGTAAGTGGTATCCAAAGCCAATCGGGATTCAGGGCTCGACGTAAAAGATGTCACTAGTGCATGACGCGGGAAACAATGCCTGTGGACATTCTAGGCAAAACACGCAGGCAGTGACAATTACGGGAAACCGAAATGCTCCTAGTGGCAAGCGCGGCATAGACCGAGGGGCATAGACCCTTGTCTAGCGGCGGCCATTTGAGTCCCCGGAGAATAAAACGCTTTGTTTTTCCACGTCTAAACTCGTTCTCAAGTTTTTCACTGCGAGGCTAGGCGTGCAAAATGTTTTGTTTTTATGCTAAATGGTAGCCGCGTGAAAAAGGTGTATCCTGAACATGCTGACTGTCAACCTCGTTCTTAGTCGTCCTCGGCGGAATATCTAATGTGACGTCACCCGTCGAGCTCAACGGAAAGATTCGCCTACTGACGCGTTATCGTGTTCGGCCCCAAGCCACACGCTGTCACTCGATAAGCGCGTAGAGGTCTGGGGACGAGGCTGGCTGCCAATGGGAAGAGGGGAAATTTCCTGTCAAATCACGGTTGACTAATTGACTTGGCTGGAGTAATTCTTAGTCATGTCTCACTCCAGCCTACAGCACCCAGTGGGTACAAAATTCCTTGATAACATTATGGACACAAACACGCCAGAGCGTTCCTCGTGGGTTTTAATTGAAAAACAGAAAAGTACATCTTTGTACAAACGAGGCACCGTTCTACCAACAAAACCCATTTTTCTTGAGCAAATTATTTTACAGGTATAACAATTTTACCAATAAAATACTCTATTTACTGTTAAAGAATTCTAAAAATATCACAAAACTACCCGATAGCTCCTTCATTACAATAACAATTTAAGAATGAGCCTTTAAGACTGGAAATTTTGCATGCTTCAATTATTGCACTAGTAATTTAACCCCCGATAACTTGATGTTTTTGTTGTTTTCCTTGCAAACGGTTCGAGTTAGCGGAGTCATCTAGCCTAAAGTAACGCACAATTTTCACAGCCAACTGGTTTCCCTCTAAGAAACCTCTGAACAACGAGTCAGGAATTCCACAGTGATCACATAGTACTGGATACTGCCTCTGATTTGTTAAAATAAATTTTATGACTAGTTGAAAACCAATAAGAAGCTTTATCCAGATTTTGGTTTGGTGCATCATCAGTGTGGCATGTTCCCCTTTTTACTCAGATGTGCCTCCGTGACATAAGCGCAATTAGTTTAATCGAACCAGCTTACGGAATCGTTTGCCGAATTTTCTTTGAAAAACGTAGCCGAAATTTCTCCACCTAAAGTTAACAGAAACATTCCCAGCTGGGAATACGTTGAAGAAAATAGAAGAACGGATAGAAACAAGAGCCATGTTCTTACGGCTTGACTTTTAGTTTGTTGAATTAAAATTAAAACTTCTTTTCTGTTTTACTTCTAAATCGTATATTGTGTGATTCGCTTGCATCCCTCAATAAAAACTCACAGTAAAACGTCTTTACTTTTCACTGTACGATCAGCAGGTCACGATTTTAAGTTTTTTCATATTATAATTCATTTACCCAGTCCTCGCTCACGTTTCTTCCTCATGAATTTCTGTCATTGATCGAGTAGTTCTACAACATGAAACTATTATTGTTGGGTTTGCTGTGATTTTGTATGATGCAAAGTCTCTTTTCTAGTTTTTCATTATTGTATAAAATGCAAAACTAACTAGAACTACTGCTAGGCAGGAACAACTCACAAGATTTCATTTCTTAATTTTTTGTACAAAAACTAGAAAATTACAATTATGTATACTCAAACATAGCCTAGGCGGAAAGGGGCTGAGTTGCTATGGAAACCACAAGAAAAGACCCCTTTAAACCTACCGTGTTCACTACCTTACAGTGGATTTATTTGCAGCGTACGTGTATAGCTGTCGCTTTTGCACGTGCAAATTTTGTTCTTTTCTTTACCTCAAAAACAATTTTAAAAAATCGCAAGTGTGAAAGCGACAGCTATACGCGTATGCTGCAAGTAATAATTTAACCCTAAAATCCTCAATTTCCAAATAAATTAAAGCTCCTAAGTGTTTCCAATGAAAATCTATCGGGAGAACGAAATAATTGCCCATTGATGTCCCTGCAAATAATTTTCATAAAAAATAGAGAACAACCATAATAATTCGATAAAAGTCATAAAACGTAATCTTACGTTAAAAATGATAAAAAGTGTTGCCAGTTATCATTTTAAAACCACATTACCGAGAGTCAGTTGTTCATAAAATCATGATAAGATTTTAGACCTTTTAGAGAAAAAAAATAGTTTTCCACGTGGATACAGTTTACGAACCACGATAGATAGCAACATTTTGCGCGTCGGAAAACTGTACACGTACACGTCGGAAAACTGTACACGTCCTGGTTTAAAAAAAAAAATAATGACTCAAACTGTTTAAATGGAAAACACGTCTTTTTTCTGCAGCCAATACCAAGGTTCACTGGCTCGTCGTGGAAGGAATGCGTGACCAGACCGTGATGAGATTGCGTGACTTTCTATGACGTATGAGCACGTGTGAAGGAAGGCTGAATGGGTTGGGAATATTTTTGAGCTACTTGTGTGTGTTTCTAGGCGTTATTCAGGAAGAACTCTGACAAAGCTGATAGGAAAAACTCCTGTTTTCCCAGGCTTTCCTTCAACTTCACCCTCCTGGTAAAAAGGAAAAAAAAGATACAATCAACATTGTGTTTATAATTTTTATAATCATTTTTATCTCTTTTAACACTCTCATGTGATGTAATTTTTATTGATATTATTACTATTATATGTACATTTTCTTTCTGTTATCTTACTTACTTATAAGTTTCAGCACCTCTCTGAAAACCACTATATGTGATGAGAGGACATCCTGCCTAAATATAACTTAATATTTTGTGTAGTAAAAAGCACATCAATGCTAAGTTGCCACCCCAGTCATTGTTAAACTCATCACCCAAAATATCGCACACAGAAATCATTCCACAATGGATTTCCATCCGAACACTGTATTTCACACTATGTTGGCCTCCTTTTGTGGTGGTAAGATTTGACGCGAGTCAAATCTATAACGTTAATAAGCGTGTCGTAAGCCTGTTGATTATTCACAGGTAACTTATAAGGCGACTAAAAGCGACTTAGAAATAATGGACTTCTCAAAATCATTTAAATCATTCATTCCCGCCGCCCTCAAGCCACAAAACGTCACGCACCCTCCCCTCCTTCAAACCAGACCTACTAATCTACACAGATACTCAGCCGCCCCTCCCTTACATCAAAGATATTCACCCACCCACCCCTCCCTTATCAGTCCAAACGTCCTCACATAACCCTCCAAGTCTCACTTAGAACAACTCTCAACATACTCACCCACCCCTCCAGCTACCAACAAATATTTACCCACCCCTCCCTCCTTAACTCAACAGATACTAACCTATCCACCACCTTTTCAACCCACAGATACTCGCCCCTCCCTCCCTCCCTTGGCTGTAAGATACTTACCCACCACTCAGCATCTTCCGCCTCCCCCTTGACTAGAATAACGTCCCCTTCTTTAAAAGTAAGCTCGTCAGCGTTATCAGCTTCACAGTCATACAGTGCTTGCACTCGACGGGGAAGACCAGGGGGACTCTGAACAGAGAATCAAGATAACGAGAGGATTAACAAAGAAACCCGAAACTCAGTGATTTGTACAGAGATCAGCCTATACTCGTTCTTGCCTGCGTTCAACCGTCTCTCGAACGCAAAGATTTGCCACATGATCGATTCTGCGTGAGGCTGAGTAAAATGTTCAAGTTGATTATAATTGTCAGCATTTTTCTTATGGATCAATTAATACAATTAGGAAACCAAACGAACATTTAATTATTCCACTGGTACGACATTTTATCGTATAAGGACAGAACAACAGAGTTCTGTCATCTGTTTTTGATTACTTCAAAACACTAAAAGACATATTTCAATCAAAGGAACCCAACAGTAATGGTACCGCTTTGTTTGAAAATACTCTACCAGTTCTCTGAAACTATAAATAGATGTTTGGCTGCAGATCGCTTGGAAAGAAATGGATTGCAACTCGAAGATCATTAAATGTGACAAAATGCCGAAGTTCCATGTCAGACGGCAAGTCATTTGAAGACGGTAACGAATATATCAAAGAAGATTTTTGCGTGGCGCAAGATATGCAAAGAACCGCAGCTCCGTAATTGAAAACAGCTAGCTCCTTCACACTACACTCACACACTTACCCCCGTTCCGTGTGATCTCGGAGGGAGGCCAGGAACTGGACTCTCTGGGACAGGATTTGCTTCTTCTTCTTCTTTTACGGGTTCTTGAGTTTTATTGTTACTTTCTTTTTTAACGATTGCTAAGGATACAAATTCAGAGAGATGTGTTACAAAGAACGGAGCGGGAAGATCAGTAAGAAAGCACGGAGGCGGTAAGGCGCACGCCACTGACCGTGGTAGTCACTATCCATTGAGCGAATTTAAAAGAGCACTTCTACGTATTACCAAGGCAAATATCTCATTTGCGACTTAACTGAGCAGGTTTCTATTTAGCGTGATATATACGTTGTGTTGATTGAACTTTGTGTTCGACCACCTGTAATAATTGATTTTAAAAGCCAAATCCGATCAAGACTTCTCTTGCCCGTGTTTTACAGCGCTTGCCGGTTATAAGATTTCCCGCGCTTAAGACACCTTGCATTTTTTCAATACTTACTTTGGGGTGGAGTTTTACCGGAGGTAAGTTCAGATCCCGTTCGTGGAGGGGGTCGCGGTAAACTAAAAGATCTAAAGACAGAACACAATCCACTCAATCAAAAAGCACACTCTAATAAACAAACATGAAGTACGAAACTAATTTAAAAGTTCACCACTGACCTAGCTCCGATGTCTCCATTGGCCACTAATGACGGAGATGACGTCACTCTAACTGATCCTAGCTTCAGAGGCCTGGGCGGAGGTAAAGGACAAGTCTCTCCCTTGTCACCCTCTTCTACGTCCACAGGATCCGAAAGCTTTTTCTCCACAGGGGGCTTGGAACCTGACCCCGGCCCCGCCGGGATATCCTCGCCAAAGGGGGATCTGCCCTCGGATTTTGACCTCCGGTGCATAGGAAGAGGGGGTGCAGGAGGTTTCATCTCGGAACCCGATCGTTTATAATTAGGGACGGGAGGCACAGGTGGGGCTCGCCGATTGGCTACCTCAGGAGGAGGCCTGGTTTTGACTTCTGGAGGAGGCGGTTTGACAGCGGGAGGACCAGGATCGTCAAACTTTGGTTTTGCGGGTAAAGGGGGTAGGGGTACGTCAACACCGAACCGTTTGTCCCGATCCCGGCTAACGGAAGAGCAGCGGACTGGGGGGATGGGCGGAGGAGAGTCGGACGGGTCACCTCCTGTTTCATCGGTCCTGAAACGAAAAACATAACAATCTCGGGTTATGACCCTTTACATCCCGACTAGCGAAATTAAATTTAAAAAATACTGAAATTTCTAAGAAAAACAACAGCAGAACATACTGGTCAACAGCTTTCACTACAACATGGCAAACTAAACCACAGCAAAGCACATTCAGAAAACCACTTTTTAAAGCACAGTAATCAGCATCACAGGAAAGTACTGCTCAGTAGCTTTCACTTGAATGGTCACACTTAAGGATTTCATCCACAGACTCAAAAGATAGAACCACCTTGTACAGTATAATAAACAGCACCACAGGAAAGTACTGATCAGTAGCTTTCATTTGAATGGTCACACTTAAGGATTTCATCCACAGACTCAAAAGTTAGAACCACCTTGTACAGCATAATAAACAGCACCACAGGAAAGTACTGATCGGTAGCTTTCATTTGAATGGTCACACTTAAGGATTTCATCCACAGACTCAAAAGTTAGAACCACCTTGTACAGCATAATAAACAGCACCACAGGAAAGTACTGATCAGTAGCTTTCATTTGAATGGTCACACTTAAGGATTTCATCCACAGACTCAAAAGTTAGAATCACCTTGTACAGCATAATAAACAGCACCACAGGAAAGTACTGCTCGGTAGCTTTCATTTGAATGGTCACACGTAAGGATTTCATCCACAGACTCAAATCTTAGAACCACCTTGCAGGGCTCGAGACTAACTTTTCAGCTTAGTAGCCTAGTGGCTAGTGAGAGGTTTGATTTCACTAGCCTAAATAAATTTTCCCTAGCCAGATTTTTTGCATAATCTTGTACTGTGTTCAATAATGTGTAATTTTTAGCCGAGTTAAGTACTGCAACCTCAAGAACTGTAATCTGAATAACTGGAATGTTGACCATTCTTTCCAAAGGTTTAAGATCCTCACAAGAATACAATGTATTTGTGCGTTCAGTGCAAATTCGCAGGCACGATGTTGTTCACGCCTCTCTTTTCCGTTTCGATTACCATGACCAATATCTAGAAAACTTACCCTCTGTGAGCATGTCATCGTACGGAGAAACGTTGGAAAGACAAGACTAACATGGTACGAACGTTGTAAGGTACGGAGAAAGACAAGACTGATACAGCACTCAACTCACGTTCGGAAAAAATGTCTGCAAGAGAAGACTAGTAAGTTATGAGCGCATTTAAGTACGGAGAAACGATTGAGCAGACAAAGCTAATAAGGTTCGAACTTACTAAGGTACGGAGAAACGATAAGAGGTCGTATGGAACACATTCGTTGCAAATGCACCACAGTAGAGACAAACACATGCCAACGTATCAAGGTACAGAGACAAGTTGAGGAGACACTGAGGCTAATAAAATACGCAACTACTAACTTACGAGAAACGTTATTAGACAAAACTAATTCCGAAAGAACGTGTAACGTACGGAGAATGCCGAATGGACAAAACTATTACGGTGGGACAATAAATTACGGAGAAACGTTGGAAGACAACTAACATCGCATTAACGTACGGATAAAAGTTGAGAAGACAAGACTAATACCGTATGAACATACTAACATACAGAGAAACGCTAAGAAGTGTAAACTTATCGTACGAATGCACTAACACACTGAAAACCTTGGGAAGACAAGACCAGTATCGTGCGAACGTGCTAACGTCGTACGGATAAACTTTGAGACAAGTATTACACGAACATTACTTATGATATCCTTTTACGGAATAAGTTTTAGTTTCTGTTCACTCAATTTGCTTTTCGGATCCGATCGTCAGAAGTAATAGTTCGGTTTCCATCCGGTGTTTTAGTGCTTTGAAATTTTCACTAGCCAAAATGGCTAGTGAAAGCGCAAAACCTACTAGCCAAAGCGGAATTTTTACTAGTCTGTGACTAGTTGGCTACCGTTAGTCTCGAGCCCTGAGTCCTTGTACAGCATAATAAACAGCACCACAGGATAATACTACTCAGTAGCTTTCATTTGAATGGTCACACTTAAGGATTTTATCCACAGACTCAAAAGTTAGAACCACCTTGTACAGCATAATAAACAGCACCACAAGAAAATACTACTCAGTAGCTTTCATTTGAATGGTCACACTGAAGGATTTTATCCACAGACTCAAAAGTTAGAACCACCTTGTACAGCATAATAAACAGCACCACAGGAAAATACTACTCAGTAGCTTTCATTTGAATGGTCACACTTAAGGATTTTATCCACAGACTCAAAAGTTAGAACCACCTTGTACAGCATAATAAACAGCACCACAGGAAAGTACTGTTCATTAGCTTTCATTTGAATGGTCACACTTTAGGATTTCATCCACAGACTCAAACCTTAGAACCACCTTGTTCAGCATAATAAACAGCACCACAGGAAAATACTACTCAGTGGCTTTCATTTGAATGGTCACACTTAAGGATTTTATCCACAGACTCAAACGTTAGAACCACCTTGTACAGCATAATAAACAGCACCACAGGAAAGTACTGCTCAGTAGCTTTCATTTGAATGGTCACACTTAAAGAGCCAGTGTCACCCAAAGTGCTTTGCGCCCCGAGGTACAATTTTCATATATGAAAAATCCGCCATTTTCTTGATTGTTGTGAAGTCTGATTTATATCTTCTTCCATCGCTGCCGTTTGCGATCCGAAAGCACTAGTGTGAATTTTGACTTGACATTTAAGTGCCGTCGTATCGATTTCGTTGCATATTTCCGAATTCTGAAGGGTTTTGGCGGTGGAGAAGGAGATCTTTAAATTGGATGCTTGGTAGGGTTCAAGAAAGCTGAGGCGAAGGCCGAGTCTTCCGCGCTCTGCCAAAGTTGTACGGCTGAAGGAGTCCGTCTATCAGTAGCGGAGAGAAAGAAAAACAACTGTGGTTTTCAGCAACAGTACTGACACTGCTTTTGCCGAAATAGTGCTACGTTCGTTGCGGGATGAAAACAGAAGGAACGTTTAAATTTACATCGTGGACACAAAATAACAGTAGCTACGGGCCTGCTCCAAAATAATGCTTATGGTCATGAGCTTGTGGTGTTTTGCTTAATTATTCCTTGTGTTCACTCTCTGTTTATGTTTTATGTTTACAAAATGTATAAGTAACTATTCTGGTTTTGCGATCGATGCGATCGATCGCGCGATCAATCGATCGGACTGTAATATATTCATGTGCACGCATTGACTGCGAAGTCAGATCTTGAGTACTTTTCTCCAGTGACATCTAGCGATGAAGACGTCAATATTCTTTCTACTTGTTTTTGTTTTATTTTTATATCGAGTGGAAGTGGCTGCTCTGGTTTTACGTACATCGAGATCGATCGATCAATCGATCGGTTGTTATAATAGCTCCCTACGCGTTGACTACAAATTCAGATCTTGTGTTGTTTTCTCCAGTAACATCTACCGATGAAGATATTTCTATTTTAGACGTTACTATTGTACATATCAGCTCGCTGAAAGGCCAGTTTGCAAGGTATAATTTGCGAAAAGTCCGGCAAACGCGCCAGCCAAACGCAAAAAGCTGTTTCAAAACAAAAACACAAGCGCGCAAAGCGCCTTGGGTGACACTGGCTCTTTAAGGATGTCATCCACAGACTCAAACCCTAGAACCACCTTGTACAGCATAATAAACAGTACCACAGGAAGTACTGCTCAGTAGCTTTTAGTCAAGTGGTCGCACTTGATTCCACCAACAGCTTCGAAAGTTAGCACCCCCTTGTTCAGTACCGTATAAGAAACAGCACGACAGGAAATTACTGCTCGATAGCTTTCTATTAAATTGCCACACTAAGATTTCATCCACAGGCTCAAAACTGTGAACCAACTTATACAAAGCGAAAGACAACAGGAAGGCACTGATCAAAACGGTTACACTTTACGATTTTATCCAGAAAACATAATAATTCCTCTACTCTAAATAACAAAATTAAAGACAAAAAGCAACAACAAGAAGAAAATCTTACGCTTTGTTTTTAGGCCCGTGACCAAAGGTGCTTGTCATAGAACTGAACATGGTGTCTGCAACTGTTGAGGGAACGAACATACTCGATCGTACGTTTACAGCGACTGTTTCCGTCGATCGGGGGACGGGTGCTCGGCGCCTTACAACTGGTGACCCTCCGGAAAGCTTGTCAACAGATGGCGAATCACTGCCTACCAGTGTCAGACCCGATACCAAGGGACTCATCCCAGAGACCCCCTGAATTCCTTTCATGTACCCCGCTCCGGGTAGAATCATTTGACTGACAGGTCGGGTTGGTAGTTGGCGCCGGTGACGCGGAGGAGTTGGAGGACTGGAACGAGCCTGAGACCAAGAAAAAACAAGTGTTACAGCAAGTGATATTTTAAACACTTAGATAAAAATTACTTCCTTTTACCTTTGTTTCAGTTTTGGAGTCATTTAATGTCTCTTCGTCACTGAATTCAGGTTTAATGTCCAGCAGATCTAAAGGATTGTCGTAGATTCCATCAGCCTGGAGAACAAAGAATACAAAGTTAACTTTAAAATGTTCAAACGAAAGAAGCTTTCAATTAAGCATTCGCAACGAGTTTTTTATCTATAGATTTAAAAGTTAGAAGCACCTCGTACAGCATAATAAACAGCACCACAGGAAAGTACTGCTCAGTAGCTTTCACCAATTTGACCAGTCATAGAAAATGCTCAGTGTCAAAACGTTTACACAGTTGAAGACGACTTTCAAACTCAAGAATAAACTTGGCAAGTTCACGTTCTTCGTAAAGACTAAACTAGTTGCCAAAGGGTTTAAAAGAACGTGAATTCATTTTTCCTTGTCATTGCGGTCATGGATTCGTAAAGGATGGTTTCCACTATATCACAACTAATGATCGGTAACGATCGTTGCTGTTACCAAGCCCGAGCGACTGCCAACGATCCACACATATTTGCAGTCTGATCGACTGTTCGATCGACGTTTGTCACGTTTCCATATGATCGCAACTATATGTGTTCACGGCTTTTTTCAATGATCAAGGGATCGTTGTCGACCGCATGGAAACAGTCTCAAGGTTGCTATATTTGGCACAGGCATAACGCACGTGCAAAGCCATTACACAGCCAACTAAACATCTCGTTTCGCAGCGCATTAAATTGATTTGCTTATTTCACGAGAGAACCTTACCTCGTTGAGTCCCCAGTCAATCTTGACATTCTCACACAGAACCAGTTTGTCAGAAGCACTCTGTTTCAGCTGATAAAATACAATTGCCACATCATTCAGTATCAAACGCTTGACACGGTACGGATCCGCGTAAGTAGGTGACCTGTGCACCGACGAGAACGCCAACACAGCTTAGTCTTCTCTCTACTGCTACCTGGGTAAAGCCACAATTGGCCACAGGCTGCCCACGCGACCTGGCTTAACCTGGCTTCAGTATAATGGGAGGGTAAAAATTACTACTTACACCCTGGATAGGTGATAGGTTTCTAGTCTACCCGTCCCTACCCCCCGCGTTTTGTTGGGTTTTCCTCAGGTGGAAAGGTGGAACGCATTCTTTTGTCTAAAGAAACAAAAGGACGCAGGATCCACGCAGCCCTCGGAGATTATTAAAAATTCCTGGAATTCAAAAGGCTATTATAAATAACAACACTTCCACTTAGGAACGCTTCTTAAATCAGGCCAGAGGGTTCTGACTTATGAACAACGACCTTCGAACCACCTCCACGGCTGTTTTGTTCACGTGAAATAGAAAGTTAAAGTGACTGCTTGTTAACAGTGTACGATCATGAACTTAACTCAACGGCTCTTTCTTTTTCCACAGCAGGAGATCTGAACATCGTTTCTTTCCACTTTCTCTACCACACCATATTTACACGGTGACACTTACACAGGGCCAGCTTTGAGGAGCCGTCCTTCTCTATAACAGTGCCCTGCTAGCTTTATAGACCTTTTCCTAATCGTAACTGAGAAGATTAACGTTGCAGTGCAAGTTTAATTGCCGATTTCCCACTGAATGTTTCTCAGTTGGATAATATTTTATTCCCCTAATCATATCCCAGAAGGCGAACAAATCTCAGTAAAACTACCTAAGTTTAACAAAATAAAGCTACTCACCACCTCAATGGACTCTGCGTGATCCAATTCTTTAGAAATATCAATGGGCGTTTTCCCATCTTTGTTTCCTGCAAATAAACCACAACAATTTATCCTGATCGCTTGCCATCGTAAATTTGGTGAAACCAAATTGACGTAATCACAACGAGCCCATCACAACAAACACAATGAAATGAACCAATCAAAATTCGAAAAGAAAACATGCAACTTGCCAAGCGCGCGAAACCTACTGCTGCGGAGCGGCGGGGAAAACACGCAACCGGTGCCAAACGCGGGAAAACAAGCAACCGGTGACAAACACGGGAAAACAAGCAACCGGTAACAAACGCGGGAAAACAAGCAACCGGTGACAAACGCGGGAAAACAAGCAACCGGTCACAAACGCGGGAAAACAAGCAACCGGTCACAAACGCGGGAAAACAAGCAACCGGTAACAAACGCGGGAAAACAAGCAACCGGTCACAAACGCGGGAAAACAAGCAACCGGTCACAAACGCGGGAAAACAAGCAACCGGTCACAAACGCGGGAAAACAAGCAACCGGTAACAAACGCGGGAAAACAAGCAACCGGTAACAAACGCGGGAAAACACGCAACCGGTGACAAACGCGGGAAAACACGCAACCGGTAACAAACACGGGAAAACAACCAACCGGTAACAAACGCGGGAAAACAAGCAAGCGGTAACAAACGCGGGAAAACAAGCAACCGGTAACAAACGCGGGAAAACAAGCAACCGGTAACAAACGCGGGAAAACACGCAACCGGTAACAAACGCGGGAAAACACGCAACTGCTGCGAAGAGCGGGAAAACAAGCAAAACGTGCCAAGCGTAAAACGAGCTAAGTCACAATTGGTTTTTACTTTGTTCGTAATTGGTTAAACATAATCATGTTTGCTGTGACTGAATAAAGAAGTAAGTAGTGAAAAAAATAGATTTAAGAGTCCACGTACCGACACTTAGACTGTCTGTAGCACCAGCTCTCAACAGAACCCTCATGCATTCTGTTTTATTAGAGAGAGAGGCCACGTGAAGCGCTGTGTTGCCTTCTTGATCAGCCACGTTTACATCGTTACTGCAAGGAAAAAAGACGAATATTTTAAACAATGGTCAATTTATTACTCTTGTTTGTCAGTGGGGAGGTTTAATGAGCAGAACAACTGTGCACGCGCACTGGAAATCTCTGAACCGTCATCTGCAAAGCACAGCAACGTGAAATGACCAGATCATACTACGATTTTCAGTTGAGTAAGGCACGAAAAGAAAGTTTGATGACAAAGTTTAACGTTCAAGTTACCATGTTGTGAAAGGCAACTTGCTCCATTTCCAAGGGAGACTACGTCATTTAGCGATAGAGCACGCGAGAAATTGTCAGACGTGATTGATTCATGCAATCTCCCTTGGAAACGAGGCAAGTTGCCCCTGAACACATGGCAACTTGATCATTAAAACTTTGCGTCCAAACGTCTCTCGTGCCTTACTCGACTAAAAATTGTAGCAAGTCTATGTTTCATTTAGACGATGGTGAAGCCTTCACATTTCGTGTTTGAATAAAAACAAGTCCAAACAAATGAAATTATTTAACCTTGTTTCTCGATTTGGTTTTCTGGAAAAGCAGTTTTCGACTTTCACGACTTTTTGTTAGGAAAGATATATGTTTACAAACATTGTTTTTGTAATGCAAATGTGCCAACCACCAAAACAAAAAAGAAAAGATTGTTTCAAAAAACAATGTTGGTAAACATTTTTCCTAATAAAAAGTCGTGAAAGTCGAAAACTGCTTTTCCACGGAGAAAACCAAATCGAGAAACGAGGTTAAATAATTTCATTTCTTTGCACTTGTCGTTATTCAAACACGAAATGTGACAGGCTCTTGGCTTGGACACTTATGTCAACTACACTTATGCAAGAGTGACTTACCAATTTTGTGCTAAGAAGTCGACAATGTGGAGTGAAGTCAAGTCCTCTTGTTCGACAGCTACGTGAAGTGCTGTGGCGTTTTTCGGCTGGAAAAAATTACATAAACAGGAGAAGGTTGAATTTAGACAAGAGCTTCCTTGTGTCTAAAGGCCTGGCTAATCCAGAGAAAACATTGTTGCAGAAGTATTGCTGTGGAAACAAAAGTTTAACAGTGTAGCTAGAGAAGAAACGATGACAAGAAACAATGTTTTCACAGCAAGTGAAAGTGTTTTTAGCCAGGCCCGAAAAAGAGTAGATAGAGGATTTTGTGACTTTCGTAAAACCAGTCACAAAAACGCACACAACTCGATCAAAGAAGCAAACACGTGACCCCAACTCGATCGAAGAAGCAAACACGTGACCAGTGCTGAGCAAAGGAAAGCCTGCAGCTCGTGCCAAGCCCGGGAAAAGGTACGCAGGCCAAGCGGCATTGTTTGCCATTTGCCCAAAAACTTGAAAAAATTGGTTGGAAAATAAAAGGAAAGAATAATTTGGCTTGCCGTCAAGCATAAAAATTTTCAGGATAAATGGAATTTTTTCTTGACCTTAGGTAGTCCAAAGTTCAAAAACGAAAATTCCGAACGGAAAATGTGCGTGCTTTTTGCTTCATTCTGTATGGCTACTCAGTTCGGTTCTTGGCTTTCCGAGTAAATTCCGATAACAGAACATATGTCCGCAACGAAAACCGGGAATTTCAGGAGGAAAATCAGATGGATCTGAAATAATCGATAAGAATGTTTCGAAAATTTGGGTACAATGGGTTGTCTTCTTTTCCAAAATTCTCCAGGATCGAAATCAGTGTTCTGTTCCATCTGCGAGGACAAACTCTCACTAGTTTTTGTTAATGAAACGAAAAACGCTGACAACAACATTTTTAAAACCTAACGGTCTAAATTTTTTACTTTTTGGGACACATTTAACTTACATGACCAGGAAGCGATGTTGACAGCTCCACTCCCTCGGCAAAAGCTTGTAAAACAGCTAAAATATCCTTTGACTTAACCGCTTGATGAAGCTCCTGTGGAGAATTTAACTTTGTTAGTCACGTACGATTTTTCGAGAATAAAAGAACTAAACGTGCAAACAATGATTGGTTGAAAGTCGTGCTTCTATAAGAACAAGGTTAACTTAACATGCGTTTAAGTTTTCTGAAGGAAATAGAAAACACTCAATCTGTGTTTCTACGGAAGCTTTCGAAAACTCAAGGCACTAGTCGTACGAAAAAAGGTTTAATTGGCAAAACAGTGACTCTCTGCGTGCGTTACACATTTTGATACAATTCTTTACCGTCTCCGGCAAAACAACGTGAAATGGCCAAATTCAGGTTTCCTAGAGAGCTTAAACAGCGACGGTGAAAATCCTATTAACCATCTATCTTGTACGCTTTCCCTACGAATTCAGCTTCCGGATAGTTCGGCCATATTCGACCATTTGCTCGCCGGAGATGAAAGAATCGTCAAGAACTTTAGAATAATATCAATTTGCTTTCTTTTAAGACGTTTTACATGGCCTCGCCGTCGTGGTTTCGTAAACTCACTAGTTTCTCCTTGAGTACTCGACGAAACTTTGCTTTTATGACTATAAAAACAGCAGTTACAAACTTATAAAATTTACACTACAAATGCATCAGTAATAACGCACCTGAAGTATTTTTTCCGTGCTATCCCCTGATTTTATCGCGTATTTATGTTGAATATACTTTGCTCGTATAAACTCTTTTCTCTCATCCCTAAAACGGAAATTAAACATACTCGATAAAAATTACAGTAAGACTAAAATGCTTGAAGGCGTGTAGAAACGAAGTGTAAACTGGAAAACAGAAGCGTATAGTTTGGTACACGTCTGGGCCAAAACGGTAGATGTTTATATTTACTATTTTAAAAAGCTTAAGACATGTTGGAATCGATGGAATCAAAGAAAACCCCAAAATAAACCGTTCCAGTTCTGCTTAACGATACGCTAGTAGTTTTATGAAACCATAAATACGCGTATATTGCTAGCCAGGATGGCAATGGATCACAACTCGAAAGTTCTTCCTTCGTGTTTTGGAAAAATCGACATCCTGGTTTGTTCTTCCTTTAAGAAAAACACGACTTAGTTAGTTGTGTACCAGAAGAGGTACTAAGCTTTAATTTCAGTACAGTTGCGACTCAGAAACGTAGAAATCCCCACATTTTTCGCTTCTTTTAAAGGTGATCCTAAGAGCATGACGTTTTAACATTTGCTATGTTTCTCTTTACCAAAACAACAGCAACTTACATTTTACTTGAAGCTGTAGGTTTTTGGTTGTAGTCTAATGTCGCTTCCAGTATTTCATTAAATCCGCCATTTCCTACAGCTTTCGCTTGCTGCGAAAAAGAAAAAACAAAGTCATGATTTTGACCGGCACATGCGAAAGAAAAAACTATCTCAGATTCACTCTTCAGACATCAGAAAACTTAAACAAACAGAAACAGAAAACAAACAAACAAACAGAAAACTGTAAGAGTGCACCAAAAAGAACTTTTAAGCATTTACTTGGCATACCGAGAAAGTGCTGCCAGATTTTTTAACCAATCACAAAGCGTAGTACAGCAAAGCCAGAGCAAATGCAAACAAATTTCGCTAATTTTCTTCGACACGCAATTAAAAACAGCTCTCATAACAACTTACTAGTAATTCTACAGTTCCTAGTTTGTCGAGCTCAATGGATCGTATTCTAGAGATATGCACTCCCATATCTCTGTGAATCCCTGAACACTCTATACACAGTAACACGCCAAGGTTGGTAGCCAGCCACGTGGGATCTGCAGAGTAAAAACAATAAAGAAACCGTTTAATCTACCGGTAGGTTGATACGAACTTCCCCGTAACTTTTGCATACATCCAAATAATTGAGTTAGTTAAGGCCTACTGAACAGTTATTTCACCTAAACGGTCCATTGAGTGTCGGTTTATTGTAATCATGACTCTAA
>OZ034974.1:46102502-46190002 GCA_964030785.1 Siderastrea siderea
TATCAACCTAGTTGATAAATTTAAAGTTTTGTGTTTCACTTCCTCACCGACGTAGCACCACAGTTTCTATAGAAACTAAACCCCTTGTTTGTTTGTTAATCAGTAAGTCAGTCAGTCCCTCAGTCAGTCAGCAAGTAACAGGAGTTGCACTTACTTTGACTTGGCAAACAAGAAGATTCAGCGTTTGAGTGGGTCGACTCGACTGAAAAAGAAAAGCATAAGAATCATCAGATCTCCACCAACATGCTCAGTTGAGTGAAAAGAATAAAAAATTTATCATATAACTGTCTTACCGGTGAGTGAGCTAATGTGAATTGCCCATCTTTAGCTACACAGTATCTCTTTTGCCACACTTTTCTCAAACTGAAAAAAAAAATGAGATGACTACACGTGAATCAACTTTTGTGAATACAATTAATTGCGTTCGACAAAGGAGAACGCATTCCTAATGGTGTGTTGGGTGTCCTGTGTCATACAGCCAGAAAAAATCGGCTATAATCAATATTGGTCAGGCTGGAGCTTACCCTTCGCTGCGCTTCTGCAGGAATCCAGCTCTCTCGTTGCCATGGAGTTTGTCACCTTGCTGTCCATGCAAACTGTAACTTCCTTTACTCTGAGCTGTCTGTTAAAAATTAATTTCAAAATACCCAAGGTCAAGTAGATTCTTCAGGTACCAAGATGCTGCCGGAAAACCATGATTCGCATTCACTCAAAGGACCTCTTGACAAACAAATGAGTCTAAACAAGCGCTAATAATCAACTGAAAGTAACTTACTTCCTTATCCTTATCAAGCTGTAGTTGGCTTTTGATTTCGTTCCTTAATTCACTCAGTTCCTTTCTTTCTTCATCTTGCTGGGCTCTCAACTAGAAAAACCAAAACAAAACTGTCAGTTTTGTCCTACTTATATACGTGAGTGTAGATGCACCGCATAGCAAAATGACTTGCTGATAACGCAACGTTGTACATGATGACCTGTGATTAGCCCTTCACTCCCAGAGTCAATAGTCCTTTTTACAGTTACCTAAGCCTGTGTAGCAAGCGTTTCCGTAGGTTTTTCCGCCCGTTTCAAGGCATTTTTCGCTTTTTGGCGGCGCGAAAACTGGGGCGAGCGTAACACTGATGGTGTGCTCCCCCCAATTTTCACGCAGGCTTACAGTTACCTTTGCTCATTTGCATTACAATGTATTTGGATGTGGATGAGAAGCAATTTCGGGCCTTAGCTTCCATGAGTCTCCTGTAGCTCAGTGGTAGAGCATCTGGACTACTAGTAACCAGAAGGTCAAAGGTTCGACTCCTGTTGGGAAAACTCGATTTTTTTCGAGCCGCCTGTATCACTGACTGAATAAACATCATTGTCAATTTCGGGCAAATTTGCAGTTTCTGCCCAGGATTGCCTCACATTCAAGTTCAAATACATTGTAATGCAAATGAGAAAAGTTAACTGTGAAAAGGGCTATTATGGAGATATGTAAAGCAGTTCAAACTTTTGAGTCTGTGGACGAAATCCTAAGGTGTGACCATTCAAGTGAAACCTCTTTGGCTTCTATTGTTTTCTCAGCAAATCAGAGAAAACCTTGTAAGAGCTGCGTACCGCCCTGCCAGTCTTTGGCAGTACTTTTGAATGGTACTATTTGTTTCGCAGAATTTGAAAAAAGGAAAATTAATTTAGGATTTGTCTTGAAGTTTTACTTTGGCCACTACTAGGAGTGAAAGGGTTAAAAGAAGCATTAAGTCAACCTAGAGTTAATTCTGTTTTATAGCCAAACCATACGGATTCCTGTAAATCTTTCTTGGCCTACATTTTGACTTTGGTTGCTTTCAAACGGTCACTTGGAATTTGTTATGAAAACTCTTTTGAAACCAGAGTAACAGGGACCTTGGTTCAATTTTAATCCCAGCTCAGCGTTAACCAGCTTTCGAACAACCGCGCCCTGGGGCAGGATTCATGAAGCATTTCTACGTCAAGATAAATCTCATGTCACAATGAATTGTTTCTTAGCAAAAAACTAATTAAAGTTTCAACAGTTGAAAGGACACATCTCAGGCAAGGAAGCATCAAGAATCTGGCACCTGAGTGAAAAGAGACAACAAAGAGCATTGTAGCTAGCTATAGGAGTCTGGCAAGCTGCAGGTTTTGAGTATAAATAAAGTATGACGATGATGACGATGTTTCTTGTCCAAGGAAACATCCCAAAGGCAGAGAACAGAACTTAAGCAATATTTGGTCTTTGAGTTTAAAGCCCAAGAGCTAACCAATACATTGTAAACCATCATGCCTCACCCTGTCATGCTTTGCAGTTAGAAAATATCTCACTGACCTGTTGAAGCTCCACAACAAGTTCTTCTAAATATCCTCTCATGCTTTCTAGCACTTGCGACCCCAGCTGAAAATACCTGCAACCAAATGTTATTAATAGTAACTGTACATATAAGTGTGTTTCAATGGCAACATCAAAATTTGATGTTTTGACACTGAAACAAGGGGAGATACAATGTATCTTTCCAGCAAGCCTTAGGAAAATTTGGATTTAATAATATTTAAAACTTATATAGTGCAAATTAACATAAAAATATGATCAAATGCACTTTACAACTGAGAATATTAGTGAAAACGGTAAAAAATAAAAGTTATGTTATAAAAATTACAATAAAAATGTACAATTAAAAGATAAAAATAATATCACCAATAATCTAATCTTGATAAAAACTACTAAATCTTATCCTACATTAAAACAATTCTAAAAAGCAATTATTAAAGTGCTACTATGATCAAAAAATCACTTTTATTTTTTCTTCGGATTTCGAAACTATGTTTGTTAAACACTCCCCAAGCGAAATTATAAGCGTTAATTTTGAGAAGAAGACCGTTAATTTAAACTGCAATTTTCCGGTTTAATGGTCCGCCATTATTACACCAGAAAGGATACAATGACGTCATACACTCAAGAGCTGTAAAATGTAGTGTGTGAACGCGGCATACAAATTATGCAAAACACGAGTTTGAGAGTGTGAAAGCTCAAAACTCCCGTGCTGCATACTAAATAAGGCACTTTCACACACACTGCATTCTACATCTCGTGAGTGTATGACGTCATTGTATCCTTTCTGGTGTAATAATGGCGGACCATTAAAACGGAAAATTGCAGTTTAAATTAACGGTCTTCTTCTCAAAATTAAGGCTTATAATTTCGCTTGGGGAGTGTTTAATAAACATAGTTTCGAAATCCAAAGAAAAAATAAAAGTAATTTTTTGATCATAGTAGCACTTTAAAAGATGAGTTTTAAGGTTACAGGGTCGGTCAATAATCTTGGGACACCTTGCCGACTTCTCCCCATTCACCCCTTTGCAATGTTGAAAAGACTAGAACATGTGTTATTTTCGGTCAGAAACGCCAGCAGTTTGTACAACATTGAACGGGGGAAGGGGTACCGTCCTCAGAGGTGTCCAGTGTCCCAAGAATTATTGACCGAGGTTGTAGATTTAAAATTTATAAAATTGTCCATGTTCCGTAAATGTGCAGGAAGCTTGTTCCAAAGGGTAGGGGCAGCAGATGTAAAAGATCTGTCCCCTAGTGTCTTTCGAAGTCGGGCGCTAGGTTGATGGAACAGCAAGCCACCGTTGGATCTAAGACTGTATTTTGATACATCTTTAACACTTATCAGATCACTTATGCATTCAGGCGCGAGGCCATGAATCGCCTTGAAAGTAAGAATAAGTATTTTAAAACAAATACGATATTGAACAGGTAGCCATTGTAAAGAATACAGCACTGGCGTTACATGGTCATATCTCAGATGATTTGACTACTAAATACATAAAAAGTTTTTATGTTGGTCTGCCATCCGATATATGCAAATTTATGCAAAATGGTAAGGATCTTAAGATTTTAAGAGAACAGAGATTAAGTGGAAGAGCGTGATTCTCAATCCAACAGTGTAAGACTTGGTGTCTAAGCCACCTTCAATTAAAAGCAAGATAAGTTGCATACATCAAATGTACATTGTACTGAAACTTACATGAACATCACAGGTGCATCAACAGCACCTTAGCTTGTACAAATCAAAGCAAATTTTGACTACAATTAAACCCAACCTAAATGCACGCGTTTGATCACTGCCAAGATTTGGCACAGGGGTCTTTGATGCCTTTGGCAGTAACCAATGGTAAGTATCAAATTAGGTGGTTTATTGTGCGGTGCATTGACAAATAGATAAATAGTTGTCAAAACTTACGTGACTTGAGCATAGTAGAATTCAACCAGATGCTGAGCCAACTCAACACCTTTCTTGACTTTGATTTCATTCACCTTCATTAAAAACTTAAATGAAAGGGAAAAAAAGAGAATTATAAATTATTATTTAGAACAAGAGAAATGTACTGACTACCAGAGTGTACAGTTCAACAACAAATGAAGTATATGCACTGTCTCACACCTCGCACATCTGTAACTGGAAGAGTCTTCTCTCTCTTTCTGTTTCTTCAGCCATCTAAGAATGTAATATAAACAAAGGAATTTTAGGAAGCATTCACAAAATAATCACAACAACGATTTTATCTTTTATTATGGTCTCCATAAATTTTCTGAATTATGCTTGGTACTCACAAATTTAGAGAAATGATTTTTCCAAGAAAGGTCATCAATAGTCTAGGTGCAGCCCGTACAAACACTGTAGAAGATCACTTAAATGTACGATTTTGTATTCCTTTCAAGGAAAACCAAATGTTTAGGGCAAGTGCTAAAAGCAGATGTCTGGCAAAACTGAACTGTGGGTGAGTAATGTGTGGCACATAAACTGGACTACAAATATGCAAGGTGGGTTGCCTGGGGAAAAAGTATTTCTAGAACTGGGCTTGCCTGAGGTGACCCAGTTGCAGAAAACCCCTTAAATCCCCTTATGTTGTTAAATACTACCAGATTTCTGTGACCTGCTGTTAGCCAGATTAACAGAGTTCCCCTGTATTAGAACTTAAATGAAAGTTCTTATTAGATCACTGACACTGAAATTAAAGTGGTTTTAAATTACCTCGCCACCGGTGACTTCCGTTCTAAGACAGCCAGCATCTTGAGCAAGTTTCTTCTTTTCTTTCTCAATCTTCACCCTACAAAAAAAATCATTTACAGTCAGAGAGACATCCCCTATACGACACCCTTGTGAAAAAATTAATTAGTCCATTCATTCCCATTAACTGCTGCTCTAAATTAAATACTTACACTTTAGCCTCATAGTCTTTCCAAGCCTTGTCAAATGGTTTTCTCATATCCTGGAAAATAAAGTTGGAGAATAAAACTTGATTATGTGTCATTATTGAAGTATGCAATCCTTAGAAAGAATGCTGAAAGCTATGGAACATACTGTGCATATAATTATGTACTTTACTTCAAGATGTTGTTGACTAATATACAAAGCTTTTTTTGTTCTTACCCCTTTCACATCTTTCAGATCTCCTTTCAACAGGGAATCAAGAGGATACAAGACCATGTTTTGGTAGTTCGTGAACTGTAAAGTAAAAAAAAGGTTTCCTTTAAAAACAATACTGTAGTTATCAAATTATGACGTGACTTATTAACAACTGCAGTAAACTGCATACAATGACCGACAACTCAAAACTGCCCAAAAAGTAATTCTTACCAGTGTTTTCATTCCTAAACAGAGTTCCTGAAGAACAGAATAATAGTGACAATTAAAACCAGAAGAACTGAGAAATTGACTGTGGTTCTCGTTTGTCTTAACTAGTTTTGTCCAGGATTGTAGGAGTAAATATACACCTGCCATGGATTGCAACAAAATTGGGGGTTTCTTTGAAACTGGACTGGGAGCTTTCAATTTACAAGACTTAAGTGAAGTTTAACTTCTTACATTATAAGTATTATGTTAAGTAGGGATGTGTCACTTTTGACTAGGGCTTATCCCTAAGGGGCCAATAAACACTACGGCAAGGTAGTCAGCCTAAAGAAAAAACCTTGCAGTGTATTTAAAAACCTCTTTCAAATGGGTTGAAGTTGCAGAAAGGCCACAAGGCTTGTGCTTGACCTTGTTTTCAATAGCAAGATGTATTTAATTTACTACTCTCCTGTAGATGGGATGCAGGTCCATCATAGGGTTACCCTTGGAATGCAGTGTTTAGCACATTGGAGAAGATGTGATCAGAAGATATGAGGGTCGATGGTCCAAGGCCGGTCTCTGCAACATTATTCTACTTCATATTTTGCTTACACAAGGAAACTTGAGTCTGGACTGACTCTCTCTACCCAGGTGTAAAAGGGCATTGGCAAATTGTTAGGAAACCTACGAATGCCCTGGGGGGTAACCGTGTAATGGACCAGCATCCTGAGAGAGTAGTAATGTGGCTAGTTGCTTCACGCTAACTCTGCCAGTCAAGGCTTCTTACCGAAGGTGTGTGCCAGAGTACTCATTTACACTTGTGGGTAGAGAGAGACAAGGAAGCAGCACCACAGAAGAGATCAGGTTGATACTAGCATGCTTACAACAAAACTGCACCCTGCACTTCTATTTACGGTACACTTCAACATTTTATTAACAGTAAATAAACCCACCTTGAACGTAACAGAAAATTTTAAAAATGCAGTACCTGGAAAAAAATCACACATTAAATTCAATAGAAAATTAAAAAATGTACATTGATGATAAAATTTAACAACAAAAGGCCACCACTTTAAATACCATACCTAGTAAATATATTTTTCTGGAAGCATGACAGAATGATATTCAGTGCTGACAAGTTATGTATTACTTACCAATTCCAGTATCTGCTTCCTTTGAAAGAGAGGACGTACCAAGCTTTTCAAGACTTTCAGCCAATGACAGCTGATTTGTTGAATAATCTGAAAACCACATATAATTAACATTAAAAAACTCATTTTCAATCTTGTTGTACAGATTTCAAAATATCTAATAAAAATACAATATATTAATTTTGTTACCCTAACAAAGAAACTCTACATACTGTATAATTTCTTAAAACATGCCAGCAATCAGCAATTTTGCAGCCCACACATTGTTACTAATTCCACTTACTTCACACATTCAAATAAATCAACCAAGTTCTGCCTGCCACTCCTGTTACTACTTAAACATTTTTACCCTCGAAGGCCCAATAGTGATCAGCGTCAAATTTGTTCTCCTCATATCACTCCATTATAACACACTGGTTATGCATGAGAATTTAAGCAATGACCACTAAAGAGAAATGCTCTTGATTTTTAAACAAGTTCTCCCAATTACTACTCAACGAAATGTATGGATCTTCTTGAACAGTAGAGGTTGAAAGGGTTAATGAAATACCGTATTAACTCGAAAGAGCACCACCCTCGAGTAAGCGCCGCCCTCAAGTAAGCACTGCCCCGATTCAGCGTCGCATTTAGGAGTAACATTATCAATGGGCACCGCCCCCAAATAAGTGCCGCATGCTTCCAGCAGCAATGCAGCACATATTGATTTTTGACATGGCTGATGCCAAAATGCTTATACGGCTGATATTACTACTGTTATTGTTATTTATTTGGATGTGAAAGGGACATAGACCTTTAAAACTAACTTTTTATTGCGTCCTTCTTATGCCATTGTTTATGAACAGGACAAAGTTTAAGTATGAACTACATCTGACTGTTATTCGCAAGTAGAGAGTTTTTAGTGAGCACCGCCCCCAAATAAGTGCCGCCCTCAAATAAGCGCCGCACTGACAGCTAGAAAAATTTAATAAGCATCGCGGCAGTCTTTCGAGTAAATAAGGTAATGATCACCTCCACATTTACAATTTTATTGTACATACCAAGCTTCTAGCCGGCTAGACTCAATTATGTCAAAAAGATACTAATTATGAAATAATATAATATTTAAAAAACTTATATTGCACGTTATCCATAGGATGATCTAACGTGCATTACAATATTTACAATATAATTATATGAACAAGTAGAAAAATCTGAAGGCCTATTCCCAAGAAATAAATTTTAAACAGAGGGTGAAATCAGATTTCCAGTGAAAGATGATAAATGTTAAAGTGCACCTAACCCCAAAATATTTTTTTCGCTAAAATAACTCTTTGCACCTGTTCGAAAAGCATTACGCCTTTTTTTATGAAATCCCCCTCAGTCTTGACTTTTTATAGGCTGTAAAAGTTACGAAATCTAGCCATCATCTGGTACACGACCAAGCTAGTGAGGGCATGGGTCTATTCTGGATTTGACATCACAAACTGATTTGCATCTCCTTAAGTCTTTGTAAACATGCATGCAAAGCAGTTTGTGACGTCAAATCAAGAATAGACCCATGCCCCTTCTAACTCGGTCGTGCAACAAATGATGCTTAGTTTGTCGTAAGTTTTGAAGCCCATAAAAAAGTCAAAAACTGCAAATAATGGCGAAATGTTTTTAAAATAGGGGCAAAGATTTATATTAGCGTAAAAAATATTTTGGGGTTAGGTGCACTTTAAGCTGGGAAAGATATAAAGAAAGATGAAATTGCTAAGCAGTGTGTCATCTGCATGACACAAAGGAGAAATCTGGGTCCCTGACAGGAAATAAACCTGTCAGGAGTCTCCCAGCAGCTCTGTGGTTAGGGCATCCAACCAGCAAATGGAAGGCCATGGGTTCAATGCCCATTTGGTACTCAAATTTTTTTCTTTTTTTTCCATACAGAGGTCAAGGGTTCGAATCCCTTACAAGCCTTTTTTTTTTTTGAGGCTTTCTTTTCACAACTGCAAAAGTTGCATCTATAACTACGAAGGTCTTCTTCACATTTCATTCTTCATCCCACAGTTCACATATATGATATTCATATATTCATTACTTCAAACCACTGTTACATACAACAGAAAGTAATCAAGGTTAAATATAAAACATACTGAGTCCTGCGGCATGAACAGCTTTACTTGATTTCTTCAGTTTGTTTAGTATGTTGTAATCTTCATCAAGGCTCTGAAATGAACCAAAAAGCAGAGTTTAGACAACCTTGCAAACATCTGCATATATTTGCATTAAATTATATTTTGCTTAATGCCCCCCCCCCCCTCACCCCCTCCCTCTCCCACCCCAGTGAGGAACAGTGAATTTGTTTAGGGCTAAGGGTGAAAAATAATGGAAATTCTATAGGAGTAAGCTAAGGGTGAAAATAATGAAGGTTGAAAAAATCACATTTATTTACTATCAGAATTCTTTGGGATTAAAACATTCTTAAAAGATGTCTTGATGGTTTAAGACAATTTTAAGAGGATTTCTTGAAGTATTGATCTATTTTTAATGGATTTCTTTAAGGATGTTTACATGCTATGATTTGTTGGTGTGATTTGTTGGTCCAACAGTATTGGAGGCCAACATTCTCAAAGAAACCTCCATGTCTACCAAACTGCATAGAATTGTGTGTCATGTACAACTGACACGCTGATACTGGGCAAATTCGTGCTTCGACGATGTCAGACCAACATATTGGGCTAAAGAACTCTAGTGTGTAATCTGGTCGTTAAGAGAAAGAGAGAAAGGACAATCCTCAACAGGGAAGCGAGTGTAGATTTAAAAAAAGCCCAATTTCTTGGTGTCTTTCAGTATTATGGTACCTGGTGGTTGGCACTCACAAGGTTGCCATGAATCCTGGTCCGTTTCTGCATATTGGGCCCCATAATTAATTGCAGGTATGCTGGAGGATTCCCCCTTTTTCAAGTTCACACCATTTGAGTTCGCCCCCACGACTGACTGAGTTCGCCCCACATGTTCTACCGAGTTCACCCCCTAGTTTTATTTTTCATTGTTGATCGTTGACTTTTGCAGCCATTCAAAACAACCACAGTATAAGAAAAAAGAAGCAAACTTGTTACTTCTCAAGATATTGGTGGTTTGAGCGCTCTTTGGGAATTTTGGGAAATCTGGGAAATGATTGGGTCATTCGTCCTTAGGGCCGCTCAATTACCTTAACTGGCAAGGTTAAAGCATCACTGTGATAATGTCTAGTTCTGTTTCAGAACCAGAAGAAACACTCGTGAGGGTAGGGTAATAGGCACTGACATACAGGTCAGTTTCCTGCTGACATCTTTATTTATTTACAAAGGAGAGAACTAGGTTAAACTAGGGGCAAACTCAGTCGACCTGTCAGGTGAACTCGAAAAATATGGTGCGAACTTATTTGACAGTATGAACTCCACAGGGGGCTAGTTGCCAAGTTCATCTGTTATCATAGAATTTAAAGGATGAGATTGGGCATGTGATTAAATGGCCAGTGTGACAAAACAGTGGTCACTTGCTGCAATTCAACTGAGTACAATTGACCAAAAAATGGCATTGTTCAATTCCTGAACTTAATTGTAGTTAATTTTATATCACGAGGGATTGTTTTGAGGTGTTGCTTGAAACTAATTAGTTTTTGTCATCAATTGTATTATTCAAGCTTTATACTATAACCTAAGTTTATTTAGGCACTAAAATAAACTACCTTTCCATGGTTGCATGGAAATGACAATAATTTCCCTTAAACAAGGAACCAATTCAAAATATATCAATTTATGGCTCAATAAGTTTTGCAACAGTCTAAAATGAGCATTAGACCTGTCAGGTGAACTCGAAAAATATGGTGCGAACTTATTCGACGGTATGAACTCCACAGAGGGCTAGTTGCCAAGTTCATCTGTTATCATAGAATTTAAAAGATGAGATTGGGCAATCCATGTGATTTTGTAAATGGCCAATGTGACAGAACAGTGGTCACTTGCTGCTATTTAACTGAGTACAATTGACAAAAAAATGGCATTGTTCAATTCCTGAACATAAATTGTTGTTAATCTTATATCATGAGGGATTGTTTTGAGGTGTTGCTTGAAACTAATTAGTTTTTGTCATCCAGTGTATTATTCAAGCTTTATACTATAACCTAAGTTTATTTAGGCACTAAAATAAACTACCTTTCCATGCGTGCATGGAAATGACAATAATTTCCCTTAAACAAGGATCCAATTCTATATATATCAATTTATGGCTCAACAAGTTTTGCAACAGTTTAAAATGAGCATATATGGAAGAAAAAAACTTACAACCACTGTGAGAATAAAATAAGCTCACTAAATCATTTTTGGATCATCCATAAACAGCCAAAACTGATAAACAAGACTTGTCATCCGTCGAACAGATTCCTTGGCAAAAACCACCACATTACTTTCAACGGAACGATCAGTCATCCAGATTATCCAACGATTTGCTACCTTGAGATTTTTTAGCGTACACCAATAAACCACAACTGAAATACAGAAACTCCATTATAATTGTTCGCCAAGAATGGTACATGCATGTTTATAATAACAGTTAGCGATCATAGAATATCTATTACCGCAATTAATACTACGAACTTTATTCTGTTTAAACACCAAAATCTCTGTTATTAGCGCGAACCATTGACACACTAACACTTCTCCCCCACTGAAAGGTACTTCATCTACTGAGAAACAGAAATCGAGGCATTTTTGAAAGCGAAATTCGTTGTCCAAGTGACTCACCTCTTCTAGCGCTCCGACAGTGTTACGACAAGCGTTCATTGTTGACATGAAATTGGAAGTTGTAGGAGAAGACACATCCTCTCTAGCTTCGTTGAGGAAGCTTCTAACGCTTATTCTGTCGGGCATAATTGACGTTTTAGCTAATCCTTCTCCTCTAAGGTCTCATTTGCGGAACATTTTAGAGGTGACTTTTTCGAGCTTCCTGAGTGAGAGAGTCGAAGTTTCCGGCGAATTACGCGATAGGTTCCCAGGCTCTCCGAGACTGACACTCCCACCCTGCCTTGGGACTGTAATCGAATTTTTGCCACTCAGCGGGACACCAGAATAGCTACCGGGACGTGGGACGGGAAATACACGCGTGGTATACGTATACAGCTAGTTGGGAAAACAGATATTTTGAAGATGAGGTACGGGATAAAATAACCATGGCGGAAGGCGGTGAACTGAAAGTAGAATACGGATCGCGGAAACGAATTGAAGCCTTTTTTGGCAAACGGGACGCAAAGCCGCGGGATGGTGGGTTTTTCGCGTTCGAGACATTCAAATTTTATACCTTGACTAACAAAAATAAAAGTCATTGAACAGGAAAAGGTATTGAGTACATTTATTGTAAGGTCAGGTGCTTCTCCAGGGCTTACTTTTCGGCTGGTAGAACTAGTCTTCCACAGGGCCAAAGTCAGCGTTCATTTCAGTTCGGTTTATTAACAACCTCTAGCAGTTAAAATACTGAATTACAGGTTGCCTGTGCGATATACATTAATTATTATAACACTAGGACAAATAGTCTACATATTTCACGGTTACAAACTCGCTAAATCTGTTGGTTTTACATGCCATTTTATTGTGAGAGTTTCTTGAATGTAGGGAGTACTTATGGTTTTACTGTATACACCACTTATATATATCGTTATAAATATCCTTGTATTCTCTGCTCAAATTTGAAAGTCATCAGTATTTTTCTTGCTTACTCCAACACTAGTCTTACGGGAAGATTCAGCAGAGGGCCTCTGGTAGCCGTAATATTGGCCTTTAAATCCGTCCTGATAATCTTTTTTCCGTATTATTAGAATGTTTGTCTAAAACGTACGTAAGTACTGCGGGGGCGACACAAATGAAATTTACACAGCGTCCAGGTACGGTGCTCTGTAAATTCCAAACTTACATCAAATTAACGGCTCCTGGCAAATTTTTGTAAATCCAATTTTTTGCCCGGAAAACGACTCAACTTTCTTCACATTTAACATATCGGCATGCGATAGTGTATGCATGTAATTATTCCATTTCAGCTCTGGCCCTGTAGATGACTAGCCAGCCAGTCTTTTACGCATGGCATACTGATATAAACCTGCCCTTTTAGAGCGGTTTTAAATTCAGTATCGAAAGTAACTGTGAACTGAAAATTTGCAACCGCTTCAGCTTTGCATTACAATTTTCTGTGACTGGCTATAAATACATCTACTCGCACCACTTTCTTAGCCAATCACAGTCAATCAGAAGTAAAAACAAAGCCAATATTGCGATTTCTCGACGCGCTCTTTCCCGCGTTTGACGTTAGTTGCATGTACTTTCTTTGAGTTCTGATTGGTCCATTGTGTTGTTTGTGGCTGCGGTGATTAGACAGCGCAATAATTTTGGTTTTGGTTTTCCTCCCGGTTCAACACGCAACACAACAGGCGAAATGGGTGGGGCGTTTTTCATTACTTGATGTCCTGGGAGGAACCCCTCGGAACAGTTTGTTGGGCTGTCGGGCCCAAAGTTCACACCCTCATTCTAGTTCGCGGACAAAAACGCACGATTTTTCATATCCATTTCGAAAACTAACCCCAGCATATTTGTCTTGTTTATAGGCCTGAATAGCCAAAAGATCTCCCGCCCTTTTCTGGATCAATGGCAAAACATATGCTATTTTATACCAAAATGGTCACCATCAATACCCTATTTCAAGCCAATGCGGTTACATAGCTTTAGGTAGCTTCGTAACTAGTTTACGTATTAACAGCTAGAACCCCCTCGGGGGAAGGGTAGAGCTTCACTGATTTCGATAATGCTTCTGATCACTGATGCCCGACAAGAAACCCGCAAACACCTCTATCTCATCTCCTTTCAATGTCGCTACCTGACTGTCATAGTAGAACGCAGTATTGCGTCCTTGATTTGCAGTGTATCTCTAATGAATTGCATGCAAGAGCCGTTCCTCGACCTCGATGCCTTTTCACTTTTTTTAAACTAACTTGAGACGGCCCCCGTCTCCATTTATTGATTTTTGCTCAGTGTTCGGGATTGAGGTTTCATTTCCAAACAAAACTGACACGAGTTTTAAAATCCTTTGGCCAAAGAAAGGATTTCACGATAAGCTTCAAGAAAAAAATGCACATCGCGCAGCATGGCCTTAGGCTCGTTACAAAACAACTTTGGGCCTGTGGTTAAGTTTAGGTTTCGAACCCCAGCCCCCTATTCTCATTAAAGGCCAGGGCTTTGCAACAGTTAAATCCTTCAAGCCATCTCTTTCTCTGGCACAACAAGGATAAAGGCTTGCGAAATACGGCGGGGGAGCGATCTTGGGAAATGATTAAGTGAGCGCCAAAAATGAATGATTATGAGGAACATATCTGTTCTGAAATTTTAAAGACTGATTGTTTATTTCTGTTAGTCCCAATCAGGAGCCCTGGCCCAATATTAAATTCCTTCGCGGTGGCCATTAACTTAGTCACTCAACTTGTCCAATGGTGATTCATGGACAATATCACTACGAGCTTGGCAATATCAGTGATATACCTTGTGGTGCGAGAAAACATGAAAATGCGGAGACTGCTCTAAGAAGTATGAAACCACTTTGCAAAATAAGGAAACCATGCATTGGCCGGCATTCTTTGGTCTTAATTAATTAAGGCTGGGTCACAGTTCTCAAATTAAGCGATAAAAATAAGCTCGGGTGTGTCCTTAGAAAATAAGTTTGTGTGTGTCTTTAAAATTGAAAAGCCTTTTAATGAACTAATTTACATCATAAACAAAAGGGTCGTCAGTGCAGGACTCTTTTGATGTAAACATGTTCTCATACGAAATCTCTTGCAAATGTATATTTGATAGAGCGCTTTTCAAACGAGTGTCGTAAAACCAAAACCAAAGTAATTACCCCAGCCAATCACAACAAACACAAATTACCCAACGAACCAATCAGAACTCGAAGCAAGTACATGTTACTGGCGTCAAGCGCGGGAAAAAACGTGCGAGCGCGAGCAAGTCGCGACTGATTGGTTTGAGTTTTACTCCTGATTGGTCGAGAAAGTGGCGCGAGATTTTTTAACCAATCACAGAGCGAAGTAAAGCAAAACCAAAGCAAAACACGAATTACTTTCGACACTCAATTGAAAACCGCTCTAACAGGGGGAAAAGAATTAATCCGGTTGTCTCATATACTTACTGCCGCCACAAATGGTCAGTTAACTTCGGTTGGCTAAAGCTCTTTTAAAACTTCCTTGATCTAAGGATAAGATGAGTGATAGTTAAAAGCTGTGTGTTTCATTAGTCGCTGCCAAGGTGCCCTTTTTACTGGGCTTCCTTTGCAATGGCCTGGAATCTCGCACGGTCAGCACATTTCAGGAACAAGTATTGCTGTAGAAACACTAGACGTACATGATCTTTTGCACTTCTCAAATGGAAAGGAATCCGCTGTGTAAGTCAAAATTAATTTTGGAGTAAACATTGCGAGCACGAAACCTTTAACTCGAAGTCAAACGTCGAGTCAATTAGTATGATCCCATCAGTTTGGATAAGATCCTAAAGGGGACCCATGCAAACAAAAGTGTCAGGGCAGTTCTTTCATGTGGACAAACGAAACACACGGCTGATCAAACAGCCGGCTGAACTTGAATGCCTTTTTCGATTTCACCTAAAATCGAAGAAATTAACGAAAACTAGATTTCAGTAAAGATCTAATTCGCTGGCTCCATCAGTTGAGAAGGATTACTAATAGGTTAATTGGATTCACGGCTTTAGTCTACTCAAGCCTTTTGTTCGGATCCGTCTTCAGGCTGGATGAAAATGACAAGCCAGACGGGCGGTGCATGGTGATTTTTTTTCGAAGCAAGTTTCAATCTGTTAGCCTACGTATCTTATTTCTTTCCCATCAAGCGTAAACAGAAGGAAATAGGAGACCATTGCACGCAGGCTATCTTTCCATTAGCGGGCATTGAATCCCTGGTAAAAATCTCTTCAAGCATTCTCTCCCCTGAGGAAGCAAAATTTTAAGATCAAATGATCGACAGCACGATTTGGCAGAGCTCAAACTCTACGAGAAAGGAGTTCACGATAACCCAAGAGTAACATTATGAGCTGTCGTTCATCTACATGAAAGATCACGCAGATTCAGTCCTAATATAACCACTTAGAGAGAGCATAGAGTCCAGTTGACGAGAGTACGTGAAAATGGTGAAACGAACGAACCTCGTCCGGTCTCGTTCTTCTTTGTTTCCGGGAGTTTCAACAGCTATATTCGGCAGTATGTTGAAGCGGTTTCACACTCATGAAACTAGTTGCGTACCACGAGAGTACATGCAAAAGTGAGAGTTGAACTCTCACCCAGTCTCGATCTTTTTTTGTTTAAACTTTTCAAGTCGCTTTCTTTTTGGTTCATGAGTGACAGCTGAACTGTCAAGCAGTACATATAGTTGTCAAACAAACGAAAGCCACTCTCTTTCTTCTTTGTGCCTGATTTGAAGACCTAGGGTGCGTTTCTTTGGGAAAATCCAAATCCGGATTCTTGTATCCAAAAACGGATTTTGCGTTTCTTTACCTAAATCCGAAAATGGATTAATCAGGGATTAGTGATCTGAAGAATCCACACTCCGAGTGGATACATCAGATCAAACCTAAATCTGGATTTTTAGGATTCATGATCCGTGCGTTTCTTTGGGGAACTAACCTGCGATCAGGCCGAATTTTAGCATCGCTCTCATATTCTCTTACGTGGGTCGCTCGCTAAATTGGGGAACGGATCCGAAAATAGTACATCTGTCAAGCGGTCTTCCATGCAAATTTACTGCTCTCGCCATATTTTCTCTCGATCTTGCGTGACAAAACATTCGATCGTGAAAAAGAAAATTCAGGTGATTATTCCGTTCCGCCTATCTGAAAAGTTTTCTCCAAAAGAACAGACAGAAGCATTGACACGTCAGGATAACTTTATTTGCGTACCATTTCTGTAATTCAGGGACCAGATTTTGCTAATTGTGAACGCAAATAGCGAGTTCACTTGAACTACTGTGTCCTTGTTTATAAATTATTTGTATTCTATTCTAGTTGAATTCTAGGGTAGTACGAGAGAAATATCGTTTTAATATACATATTGCGTGCCTCCAGCCTGTCTTGTCATGACAAAATAATCCTTTTTCGGATTTTGCGTTTCTTTGGCGTCGAAGAATCCATATGATCTCGGATCACAAATCCGTTTTCGGATTCTCCAAAAGAAAAGCACCCTAGTCGGTAGTATCTTGAACTGTCAATCACACACATCAAAATTGAGCTCGGCTAGAGTGGATCAGATACTTGTCGAAAATACGAGCGCTTACCATTTGAATGGAATTTTCGATGGATTTTTTGGACAAATGGAACTGCACCTGTTCTCACCAAGAAAACGGAACGGATTGAGCCCTATCATTTGATTCGAAGTTTCGGATGCAAGTGTTTTCCCGCGCCATTAAGCTCAAAAGCTCGAATCATGAAAGCAAAAGTAAAACACAAGAACAGACGGCCAAAACTTAAATTTTCTCACCTTGAGTGCTACAATTGTGTTGCAAGAAGTCTGTTGACAGTAGCCGCGAGAATAAAACAACTGTCACGTCACGAACGGTTTGGAACAGTAAAGATTCATCACTTAAATCTGCCGTCATGGGCATTGCTGTCCTCTCGGAAATAGCCTGGCACTGGTAATTGTGGACAAATGGTACAGAAATTTCCGGGAATTCCGGAAAAAGCGAGAAAAAGGAATACCTCGAAAGGTATTACCTTTTTCCGAAAACATTCCACCGGAATGAACCGTTCCATTTGAATTCTCCCCGGAATTACCGGGTTTTCCGTACAAATGGTAAGCGCTCTACGAAATCGAGGGTTCGAACTCTCATATGGTCCAGTCTCGTGTTCTTCTTTATTTCCGGTTTCAAGAGCTATATTCGGCTTTGGTTTAAATTCCACTTATTCCTTGGCGACACAAAACCAACGTGTATTGAATTTATTTGAGTCTACTTGCAGTGTCAGCTATAACAGCAAAATAACAGGAAATACCAATGATAAGATTGCCTATTCCACGGAGCCAAAAAGCAAATTCCCGCCCCCACCCTTCCTTAACCATGCAGCAAAACACACCGGCTTGTCGGTATTCGCGCGTCACTGACTTACTCAGGGAAAAGTCAGGTTCAAGCGACACCCCCATCTTCTTACGTCTCAGTTCCTCGCGGAAGCGCGATTTAGCCGCTTCAATTTATTCGCGTACTTCCGCTAGTGGCTATCCAGTCAAAATACGACGTCCACCACGGAAAAACAAATTAAAGTTCACTTTTGTCCTCAAGATCGTCTCGTATATCAATCCTCGAATTCTCTTTGGGCAGATGATCTACAAATACTGTTATTCAAGGTCTTGAAACGGGACTATATTTCATCTCATGGGCCGTACGAGCATCACTCAAAAGTCGTCACTCTTCTGCGGGCCAGTCTATAGATACACTTCTTTGTGCTGCGTAGTTACTAATGCCCCCTTTAATTTTCTGAAATGCCACTCCGCATTCGATAAGTGCAAACAACTGTAAACAAGAACGAGCCCTCGTAATTTGAACCAGTGAGGCAATCGAGTTCAGTGCAACCTCAAGCCACAATGCTCTTAGCTATTTCTCTTGACAGCCCATCAATTAACCAAGCCCTGATTGTGCGCGCTCTAATGACACAAGAAATTACGCGCAGTACGGATAAGCTGTAATCTGTAAGGACAAGCTGTATATCTATCAGCTGGAGTGGGGAACCAGCTTGATCCGTTCGTGACTGGGGTGATTTTAAAAAGCGAAAAGAAACACGCATGTATCAACTTTTTCTCAACCTTTAATCACAACGATTAACTATGGCTGCAGCATAGAAAATGTTTGACGTTTCTCCCTCCTTAAGATTTCCATTCCCTGCAAATCCCACTAAGCGAAAATCAGCATAAAATGCCGTTCCTCCTCAACAAAGCTCACTCTTCGGCACAAAAAGCCTCTCTAACTGAAAAATAAGTATACACACAAGTGCGATAAATTTTCTGCAATAAGATTATCCTGAAGACAAATATCGGCGAAACGAAAGCTAAAAATCCAGAAACGAACTAGACAACGGGAAGTTCCTCTAATCCTTCGTTGACCGCGCGAGTATCGCGACTCCTTCAACGAACGACACGAAAAAGAGGGACTCCTTGTGGTCTACAAACTAGCGATAATTTTTTAAAAGGTAAAAATTAATCTAATAAATTCTCTGCAATAATGACATAATCTTTCCTTGCGTTGCGTCTCTAAAGCGAAGACGTAGCTATATATATGTACAGGGAATATTAAATAATTTGCTAAGAATCGCGACAAACACTCAAACGAAGAAAGATGGAGTGTCATCTGACGCGAGATCCGGAACCGTTTGGTCCGCCAGTTTCTGATCTATTTTACAAGGACTAGTAATATGAAAACTAGACATAAACCACGGATGCTCAAGAATTTCCCTTGCTGAAAGTCTCTCAGTTGGTTCTCGACGCATCATCGACCGAATAAGGCACTTGGCTTTCGATGAAATCGTGTCTGGTATGGTAAAATGTCCGCGCCTGATCTTCGTGAACAAGACGCTGGGTTCGGTGTCATGGAACGGGTAACGCCCCACTAGCATAGTATACAGCATAACACCGAGACTCCACACGTCCGCTGCCTTGCCGGAGTAACCTCCGCTCGCTTGTAAGATCTCTGGGCTAACGTAGGCTGGACAGCCATGTTTGTCTTCCAGAGTATCGTCTTGTCCGTCCAATGGAAAGGCGTCCTCCAAACCCTCGAGCTTTACAGTTGTTCTGGAGAGAAAGAACAAGAACATTAATCACAAAGTTATTACGCAGTGCTTTTCACTAGTTGATCGTGGGTCAGTTCGACGCAGAAAGGAACTCTACAACAATACGGTGAAGAGATAAATGCTCAGATTTTGTGGACTTTGTTTTGATATTGGAAGTGTCTCCCCTGTCGAGTTTTCGTGAAAAAGATTTTTTTATCAACCTTTCCTTTACCGAGTTTCGAAGTTTCGACATCACAATTAGGGCTAAAAGACCAAACACAACAAAGCAAAAGGACCAAACAAAGGACAAAGAGAGTTTGACAAGCTGGGATCTCGCGATCCACGTGGGTCAATTAAGCACGAGAAAAGCGTTTAAAAGATGCCTTTTTTTAAAATTTATTTGGATCAAAAGATGAACTGTGTGCACTTCCGATTACCAAAAGTTTTTGAACAAAATTTCTTACACGAGTTTATTCCCCAGTTTGTAACATTTTGCATCGTCATCGAGGTTTGCTCGTGTTTTCACTTTCTTTTCGACTAACAAAGAACTGAACAGAGGTCGAAACGACCAGAACAAAGACCTAAGCAGCACGCCTGTTAACAAATGACAGTGTTACAAGTAATTTCCAACATATCTTGTTTGATTTATGCCAAAAAATAAATATAAATACACGGATGGAGCCCTGAGCATTCGTTTTATAGCAGTACTCCGTGGGTTTAAACGGCGACTGGAAGGAATCACACGAATCTGTGATGAAAATGACCTGAATTCTAAAACCGATTATTGCGATTCTTCGGGCTCTCAGAACTGGGTGGAGGCCATGTGGTGTGCCGTCAAAAGCACGTGTATTGCTCGTTTTATTTCACATCTATGACATCCATCGCAGCGAAACTGGTGTTTCTAAAGAAAACCAAGACCACTTACTGTTAAAATATTTCAATAATAAAGGAGACTATCACATCTGAGCAACTCCTATGATGTGAAAAAAGATCACATGTATTTGACCCTTTACAGCCAGCAGTCAGCGAACAAGCGAACTTAACGTCAGCAAATATCAGCCAGTTTTCTCCTTAGTTTCGTCAGACTTTTAACCTTGTATTCTTTAAAATTAATAGCACAGGACACGACCTTAAAAACTAAACTATATTAGGAAGTCAGGGGTGAAATATATACTAAAAGGCATTTGATTCAAACATTCTAGGAGGAGTTTTTTGCCAGGATCCGACTTTCGCTCAAAACACTTCTTTTCTTTATTAAGTCACTTTTCATCCCCCCATTGAGAGCTTTCCGCTAAAATGCATTTTCATCAAACATCTGCTCCATGTGTGAGCTTTTGGTCAGAAAGCACTATAAATTTATCATTTCTTGTGCAGAAAGTAACTGTATACCTCTAGTAATTACAAAAAAAAAAAAAAATAGCGTGACACCAGCTTGCCAATTTAGTTTCTTTCAATCATTGCCATTAGCAAACATGAAACCTATTTGACCTCGTTTGATATTGTTTGAGAAAGGAGACTTCGTTTCTAGTACGACATCAATTTAAAACTAAGTTTCATAATGGGCAATTGAAACACGAATGGGAGCTTTTTCCTTTGAAAACAAAAACACTCCGTTTTATTCTCTCTCCAGGCTAAAGGAAATACAGCTCTTTAGAACAGCTGTATTAAAATTGAACGAGCCCTTTCTATTCTTTGGGCTATAGGACAAAGTTGAATGGCCACTATTAGCGCGGAAAATCAAACTAAAATCTTAAGGATGTGGAAGACAAATGTCATGAAAGGAAATACAAGTGCAACACCTCTGATAAATCAAACTGACAGCCTTTGCTCTTGGGTACTAAAACAGTCAGAGGTGGCCCTTTCCATATGGTTTGCAGGCGAGATAGCTCTTTAGGCAATCAATTCGTAATTTATCCTTTTTAAAAGCACTCGAGATCATGGGCGAATATTAAACATTTCTCTCACAATATAAGGTGCAAATCTCAGATTATTCTAAAAAAAGAATTATTAAAAACAAAGTACTTATATCGGAAATTATGAAACCCCAGTATTTTAGTTCTGACATTGAATTGAAAATTCATTTCCCGATAATAAATCAAAGAATCGTCAACATGGTCGATGGTCTTTTGAAAACCCACGAAACAATGGCAATCGTCCGAACACGCCGTCGGTTTAGGAATAAAAGCGTGCAATTGAATTGTGTTTCCACAATAAATGCTTTGTCGTCCAAATAACGGCCATGTCTCGAGAATAAAGTACAAAGACCGAGAGCGTGATTCCACGTGGCTCGTCCGGCTAGACAAACTTGCAACGTTTAGAGATTTCGAAATGCCACGTGGAGAATGATTTCATCTGCCAACGATTACTACCACTCACAGGTTCTAAAACTAAATCCGATCCGTCGATTTTAAAGATTTCTCCTGAAATCCAATAAACCAAATCCCATTTCCTTTAATGATAAGTTTGCGCAAAGTAGGTAAACGGGTTGAATGACATTGAAGATTAAATTTTCCCGCCGCAAACACCCGCCATTTCCGGGAACGGCAAAAAGAAGAAATGCGGGGGACCAGTGAAAGGAAAAACGCTTAGTCAAGCAAATTTTTATCGGAAAGAGCCTACGTCCTTATTTTCTTCCATTATTTCTATTTGTCCCACAAAGACGCGACGCGCTAAGTATGACGAAACCCAAGGAAATGAGAAAACATCAGCCCACACAAAATTATCACAACTCTTAGAAACCAACGACATTTGTCTCTTCTAACAATATGTTCCCTTTTATATCGTTTTCAACATGAGTACTTTTTCTAATTTAACTATTTTTTGATTCTTTGTTGCTAATACTACGCCACGAAGTAGATTTCATGCATTCCTAGAGCAGGTGCCTACAAAATGCTGCGAACCGGAAATGAACTGAAATATACGAAAAGCATTTTGTTATTGTGATGAGAAAAAAGTTCATGTGAAGTTCTAAGCCTTTTGTCACGGTCATGTTTAGCTCAATCCACCCAAAACACAGTATCTAGCTTTTGAGATCAGTAAACAACCATGAAAATAAAAATTCGCTTCCGTAGCTAGGAGAAATATAACCATAACAAACTTTGCACTACCCGCTCATAAGCCACGCTACACTGTTCACACAATCCAGCCACGAGGAACTATCCGAACAATACTTAATAGATTCCGCAATAAAGCTCATGGAAAATACGATATTATACTTAGCTATGAGTATTAACAATATCAGAAAACCTTCTTATTTGCAGGTCGAGAAAAATGGCGCTTACCTCTCTGGATTTTGAAACACAAACTTCCTGAGTTTCAAGTCGCGCAAGACAACACCCGAGTCGTGACAATGTGCAACCGCGCTCACGATCTGACGAAATAATTTGCTGGCTTCTTCTTCTTTCAGTCTGCGTTTTGTCCGAACGTATGAATGTAAATCCCCGAAGGATCGCTCGAAAAATACATACGCGTACGAGTCACTGACCAAAATTTCAATAATCTTGTTGATACCGTCGTGAGGTGGCAGATGAAACATCGGCGCTAGTGTCTCCCGGAATTTATTCACGTCTATTATCTTGCAAGCAAGTTCTGTTTTCGCTTCGGTATCCACTGCTTTGTACAAAGCGCTTCCACCGGGTCTTTCCAGTAAAAGATATTTTCCAACCTTGCATATCTGCGGTAAATCATTTGTCCGCTTCGTTGTCTGATGCGTTATAGTCAAGTTTGGTAATGGCGTAGATTCAATATTTGTTTTGGATGCATTGCGCTGATAGGGATGGTAACGAATCGTCGAAGAGTTCATTTAAAGCAACTAAATTTCCTTTCAAACGAATCTTTCTCCGTGGAACGAATACAGAGAAATCGAGGCAACCAAATCAGCAAAATGCGCCCGTGTACGTCTTTACGTGTGTTCCGTTTTTGCCAATGAAGATGTATGACGTTGCACCAAAGTGTCGATGCGATGGCGTAAGTCGGCTCGCAGAGCGTCAACAATTTTGATCAAAAATCGCTTTGTCTTGTTCTGTTTCTACCCTCGTAGATGGTTTGGTTCGCTGGAAGGCCCGTGTGGCCTTCCTTCTAGCAAACAAGGTAGAAAATAAGTGCCATGATGGTGTAATACTCAAGTAAGTTTGATGTTGAAGTTTCGCAACGAAAATTAGAACTGAGGACACATCAGCTCGAACTGACGCAATGAGGGTTTTGTGTTTTGGGGTCCGCGAAGACCCACCTCTCCATATTAGGAGCTATTTCGTCATTATCAGGTCATCTGATGTAATTCGCGGTATCTGATTGGTTGAAAAACACAAAGGCTTTTGTTCGATAAGAAAAGAAACTCTTCCGGTCGCTTCTTTCGTTTGCTTTGAAAAAATTTGCATATTCGTGCGGCAACGCATTGCAGCGTAACACGAAATCACCAGATGGTCGATAAATTACATCATTCAGTTGAACGTAGCAAAAAGAAAGAAATTTGAGATGAATTTCTTGGGAAGCTTTATTGACAAAAATAGATTTAAGCGAGTATATTGCGGTCAGATGATCAATCGTGTTTCAAGTCACAGGACTGCTGCGTGAGCCGGCGGGTATTTTTCTCATGACGAGTCATATATCTCCGATCCGGCTTGTTTTTATGGGGCGGAAGTCGAGAGACAATACATCAAAGTGAATAATTCGCATAATTAGTCCTCAGGATATGATGAGTCAGACCTTTTAATCCTCGTGACTTCGAAAGGATGACTTTTTCTTTGTTTACAACGCAAAAGCAACCACATCCAGCAAATTGAAATTCGGTTTCGTGCCTGCATGTATTCTTAAAGTAACCCTTTCTCGATTTTCTGGATTTTTCTCCCTTTCGAATAACTTTGTCGCCATAACTAAGTGGGAATTTATGCACAAAGCATAAACCTTTATTTCAAATATGCATAGCTGACAGCAAACTACATACATGTATTTATTTTTAATCTAACGAAACCTTTATCAAATTGTTAAAAAACTCTTCCACCCCGGCTCGCGCGTTGCCAAGACAACGTGCACTAATTGCAAGGCGTTCGTGACTATTACAAGGTACTGTTCGTGGTAGAACACGAACAAAAAGTAATTTCTTCTCATTTTCTTCAACTTTACTTTTACGTATTTTAAAAATCAAACGAGGATAGAATCTTGAAATCTACTTATTATTTTATGCGTCAAGACAGGCTTTTACAGTGGCTGTTTTCCATCGACTTCTGGGAACGCACACGCCGAACAAATAAATTTGAAAATACAACGAAGGCGATAGAAACCTGGTATAGATACTTTGCTTTGCTTTTATTTTTCCGGAAAAATAAAACTTACGAAATGTATTACAGCCGCGAGTCATATTTGCCCGGCTGTTTTCCAGAGTAGTTGAGAATGGGGCGAAACTGCAAAGAGGGACCTAACAATAAAAATATTTTGTACGCTGTTGACCTTTCGGAAATGAATGCTGCTAGAAATAAGTTTTATGAATTAAATACATCAGGAAACTTTCAAATGTGGCCTGTTGAACAGGCTTTTGCATTTCCGTCCTGCTGTAGGCTGAAGAAGTTACACCCTTTGGAAATCGGAAATGTTTATATCCTCCACCTGTATACTAAACAATTGCAACCGAAAGCAAGAGCCGAGAGATAGCTCGTGACGTATCCATGGTTGTAACTTTGAGTCTAAGGATGAAATTCTAAAGTGTAAATGGTCACTCATTGAACAAAACCTTAGTTAGTAGCACCCCAATGGGGTACTATTTATTATGCTGCTCGTGGCTGCGCAAAATGGTTGACCATTCAAATGAAAGCTATTGAGCAGTACTTTCCTGCGGCGCTGTTTATTATGCTGTACAAGGTGGTTCTAACTTTTGAGTCTGTGGATGGAATCCTAAAGTGTGACCATTTTAATAATGAAAGCTATTAAGAAGCACCGGCTTTCCTGTGGAGCTCAGTTTATTATGCGTTTCAACTTTTGAGTCGGTGGATGAGCAGTATTTTACCGCTGTTGATTATTTCTCAATATTTTGCTAGACAAAATTTGCCTGTTTCTTCCCACTTGGATTGTGCATAAAAAAATTACACTCACAAAAATGTCAGTTGAGTAGCCTTCACCTTATTGTCAGTATTTCGCAATTGAAGGATATGCTTTTATTCCTCATCCGGAATTAACGTTATTGGTTCTTTCTAGGCATTAGCCGATGCGATTTTCGATTTTTCCCGAAGAGAAATTTCCAGAGTTGGCCACCAGCCGTGACGCTGTTAGCACGTGTGTCTTTCCCTTCCCCACGCCCACCGCTCCGCCCCTCGGGTCATTCCTTGTCAGCGATACAGTATTTACAAATATAGAAATGTGCATATTAAAAACGATGAAAAATTGAATAATAAAAACATGGTATATTCCTAACGATAACACAGAAATATTGTACTAAATATGAAAAATGAGTTCCTAATAAAACTGTTTTCAATTCAATTTAAATTTTAAAATGTCAATAGAAGTAAAGTTTTGTAACTCAATGACAGATCGTTTTATTTCAGTTTTCGAGCCGCTCGCGAAAACACTCGATCTCCAAGTGAATTTAAGACTGATCTTGCCGGCCGGTGTCTCGTCTAGGGTTTTATCGGCTTGCTGAAGTTAACCCGGATTACACAAGAGCAGGTTCAAAACCCTTTAAGACCTGATATGAAAATTCATATTCTTCTCACTGTTCTCTGTACATCTGTATGGAACTAGTAAGGAGAATTTGTGTAAATATCAAAACATCTTATCTTTGGAGATTGCTTCCTTTATTCTCATCACTTGAATGTTTAAACAATCAGTGATCATGTAAGGAGAAGTTTCATTTCGGTCACTGTTAGCGCGTAAAGGGTAAGAAAAAGTTGAACAATTTCAAAACCGACGAGAGCATCACGAGCGTTGACGAAACTGAAACATAGGAGTTTGCGGTCGGTCAAACGAAGCCCCACACTCTGATATCTCCGTTGTAGGCACTCTCTCAGTCCCACCTATGAAAATGCAATAAACTGAGGAAAAAATTTCACTTAATTTAACTTAGACATTTAATTTAAAATTAAGCGTCTAAAACTTTCACCACCAGGTATAGCAACAGTGCTTGCGAAGCCGCTTCGCAAGGGCAAGAGCACATATGTGCATGATTCGAATCTCCAGCTCCCACAGGGTTAATGTCACGTAATAAATGAGGATCAGCGTTGCCTAGAGTGCTCTTAATGCCCAGTCTTGGTTGGCAACAAATCGCCCTAGAGCATGTTTTATACGGGGAGTTCAAGACATAAAATCGAAAATCTCTTTAGACTGCTTTATTTATACCGGCAAAGAGTTAAGCAAATGTTTTTTTTTTTAATGTGTAGTCAATAAAAAGAAAGCTTGATAATAAAGAGTACTTAGCGTTCAGCTAATCGCGTTGTTTGCTCAGGGAGGAATATTCTCGTTTTATGTAAGTACGTGCTCTATCATGATCATGTACGTAACCTGAAATGTTTATTTACCTTGAGCTAACAAAAAACCACTAAATTTTTATTCAAATAAATTCTCCGCACGTTAAAGCGAAATTCTTGTGTGATGATGAATACTATAGTAAGTAAGTACTAGAACAGCAATTAACGCCTGTCACAATTACGCTTTTGATTCGGTTGCGTTAACTAGCTCGCCCATCAAAAGAGCATTCCACTCAAATACGATCATCATATATGCATCAGGTTCTCAAACGGCCAAGGTCGACTTTCACAGCTGCAGGACAAACGTTAAAAGCACGCTGCAATTAATATTACGCCTTTGATTTTCCTTTCGCCTATCAGAAGAGCATCCCACACAAATATGATCATTTTACACGTGTCCTCAACCGGCTGAGGTCGACTTTAACTGCTGCAGGACAAACACTTAGAATTCAAATTAAGTTCACGATTTTGGTGTAAGGGTTGAAGCAAAATACGTTAATTAGATTTCTATTTGATAGTTTACAAAAGAAAAAGGGAAATCGAAACTCGATAACTCGACCTAATAACTTAAACTTTTCGCAAAATCGAACTAAATGCGGTTTTTCCAGTTTCACCCCATAACAGAAATTTACCCCCGATTAATCGACTGTCGCTAACTCAAACATTCAGTTCTATGTTCTGCCAGAAGCCTTGCCTGAGGGTTCGAATAATCGGTCTGCGATTGTAGCTTTTCAAATGCGCTTCCACCGCTTGATTACCTCTAAAACGCCGTTTACACAAACCTAAACATGCCACCCACGAATATACTCATTATATCTCTAATGAGTTACCTGGTATATATTGGCTGTTATAACCCACCGCTACAACCGCTACAATAGGCCCCATGAGGCGGTTTTCCACGCGGTGAATCTAGCTCTCAGCCCTTGGCGGAAATAAAGATATCAGCGGGGGTGTTAAGTAATTGCGAAATGTGGTGTTAATTGATGCAAACAACTAAAGAACGAGACTAGCATATTTTATTACTGGCGTAACCCCACTGCGTTTCCCTTCGAGAACTTTTCGGCGTGCTACAGACATTTTGAATTTCAGTTACTTAGCAAGCTTTTAAGACGATTTCCGCTCAACGTTCGAGCAGTAAGTGCAAAAATTAAGTTACCAAAAAAAATGCTTGCAGCACTGTCACATTTGGAGAACAGATAAGAAGAACTTATCGTTACTTTTGCTCCCAAGCTGACCCCGCGAGAGAAAATTGGATTTGAAGTTATCCATTTTTCAGTTAAAAAGACGCTTCATGTCAGTTCAAAACAAAATGACGCCCGTTTTTAGCATACTTTTACGAGATTTGAAATCAATTTTCTTGAGAATGCTTGAGAATTTCATCGCGGGGTCACTTGGGCAAGTGAACTAGAGTGAGATGTTTCAAATAGCATTTAAAATGTTACTGTGCTATGAGTAGTTTTTTAGTAAATATTTTTTGCACTTACTGCTCGAACGTTGAGCGGAATCCGTCTTAAACAAGAAAATATATTGAAACGCTATTAGCGATACAAGTACTTAATGATTCCTAATGAGGCCTTCTACAGTCACCCCTTGTGTGACTGCACGCTTGGGAAAAACGCGCGGAGGCTGGTCTATGGAGGGAAGAAGTAAAGAGCGCGCTCCCTCTCTTTTTCACTGTTGCCTCTGCGTTAGAGAGAGATTATTTAATCTGTGAAAGTATACCATTGAAAGCGATACAAACATCACCTCGTTCTGGCCATTACTTAGGTGCATGCGCACAGCCAAATTCACAATCTCTGAAGAGGCCGCGAAACCCGCAGTAACCGCAACAAAATTCTAAATAGGGGGGAAGGGCTAGACGTATCGTTTCCATGGCCCCTCTTTGATACGGCGGGAAGAAAAGGCTTTGAGATTTCAATTGTGGACGTGCTAGTTGTTGGCGATAGAGTCACTTCGCTTTGCGTTAAGTAAAATACACAAAAAGAGCAACTTCCTAATTGTTAACTTTTAAAAGTCAACAAGCAAGTATCAGCTACCGGCTTGAGATGAGTTTCTGTACAAACATAAAATTTATTCTACAAGGCTCTATAATGGCGGTTAAAAGAAGGCGTTATTTTTTTAAAAAAAAAAAGTATTTTAACTTGGAGCTGTTGTAGCAGAACTATTCAAAACTTCAAATAAATACGTTGCTGACGACTGGTCATGGTCATGTGACCGAGGTTGTTTTGTATGTGACGTCATAAAATTTTAAATCAAAATTCGCTAGGCCTGCTGGATTTTTATCGTCGGCAGGTGTAAGATCACATAAAAATATATCTTTTTTACAAGTTTCGAGCTCGGTAGCGTCCTTCGTTTTTAAACTAGAGCATTTTGAATTTTCGAGTTCTCCGCCCCAGTGACATCAAGATGGCGCCGTGACAAAGCTGTCTTGTTTCAAAAAAAGGCCTCTCCTTAGGATTTTTAGCAGTTTGAACATTTCAATTATTAGGTGAGGTGTTTACGTGAAAGTATAATAGCTGACGAGCGATAAGTAATCGCTTTCATAGCAAAAGTGAATTCCAGGTGTTTTCTTTGATATCCGGCCGCCATATTGATGCACTATGGCGGTACAGGCCGCACCAATAGGGCGTCTGCATACTGAGCGCTATAAATTTCCGTGGAACGTCTTGGCAAATAACTCAAGAACGCTGTACCGCACAGACCTAAGACTTGGAGAAGTTGTTTATTTATTAATCTTTGATAACATTTGAAATTCTTGGCTTCTTTTAATGAATGGTTTCCAATTTATTTTTGTATGGCGTGACAGTGCAACCACAGGCTTACCACCCTCTGTTTGTGTTGCGATCCTGTGCTAGCTGAATATTAATAGCCGCTTCGGTTGTGTACAAAGGATTTTGTGAAAACGATAATTGAGGCTTTTTGAACGGGGAAAAGTCAAATAAAAACGTTTAGAAACATGAACACTGTGTTAATGTATGTTATTACGTGCTTGGTTTGTCGATTTAAAGCTCCGGGAGGCGGTTTTAGAAACTTGAAGTTTGACCTACTCTATAAATGTATATCTCACCACAGGCAGCCCAAGCTAAGGTTGAGAGCTGCGCATAAATTAGACTGTTTTTCCCACGCTATGCATAATAATGACATCGGCAACATTTAAGAGTTTGTATGGAAATGATACAAAACGTCTCAAATTGCCACAAATCAGAAAGAAGTCGAAATAAAAGAGATTGGTCTTATTTTATTGTTTTATTGGTCATTATTGGAGGGCTTCCTAGGCTGGTTTGAAGCTTTTTGGACGAGAAATGGAGGTTTATATTTTTCATGTTTACTGAACGTTTAGAATTAATTAAAGGCAGGAAACAGTTTCACACTGCACCTCACTTGAGGTTCGATAAATTCCATCACAATAAACGAATCGCCCTACAACTTCAAAGGTGTATTCTTGGGTCTTGCGCAAACCTCTGTTCTTTCTCATGGGTTCCAGATCCTATTTTAAGCCGTCGAAAATCCCTCTTAAATACGAAACTCGCCTTTCCTGGTATGCGTTTTCATTTGAAGTGCACACATGAATCATTGCGAGCCGCGTTTCGACGACAAAATGTCCCTCAGCCGGGGAGAGGCTGAGTGAGACTGTCCACAAGCAGAAGGCGACACTGCGGAGTCCAGAGAGGTCGGTTTAAGGGAAATAGAAAACTATCGGCACGCCCGTGAAATTTAGTCGCCTCACTTGACACCACGAGCACGCTTTAATGTCTTCGTGCGACAATATATTAGCATAGTGATTTGTTCCGTCACATTCACCTGTTTACCGCAAAAAAATGTTGTCGAGATTTAGAAGCAGAGACGAGGAGCAGTTTCCACCTAGAAAAAAAATTGCACCGGTTTTCAAAGGAATGGAAATTGTGGTGGGTATTTTCCACTGTCACAGCAATATTTTTTTTTAAGGGCAGACAACCCTATATATGGGAATTAAATAATGAGGTTGATTTGCGGGCAGTGAGCAGGATCACTTGCGTCAAATACTCGGCAAAAAATCATCGAATGGATTGATTAGAGTGCAGCAAAAGATAGTTCTTCGTTCGTCCCTAAAACAAAATTATGGTTTTCCAAGTCAAGTGAGGCAAGTGAATTTCACGGCCATTCTAATATTTCTCTATTTCTGTAAACCGACCTCTCTGGACTCCGCAGTGTCATGTTTGCTTGTCGACAATCTCACTCAGCCTCTCCCCGGCTGAGGGACATTTTGTCGTCGAAACGCGGCTCGCAGTGATTCATGTGTGCACTTCAAATGAAAACGCATACCAGGAAAGGCGAGTTTCGTATTTAAGAGGGATTTTCGACGGCTTAAAATAGGATCTGGTACCCATGAGAAAGAACAGAGGTATGCGCAAGACCCAAGAATACACCTTTGAAGTTGTAGGGCGATTCGTTTATTGTGATGGAATTTATCGAACCTTAAGTGAGGTGCAGTGTGAAATTGTTTCCTGCCTTTAATTAATTCTAAACGTTCAGAAACATGAAAAATATAAACCTCAATTTCTCGCCTAAAAAGCTTCAAACCAGCCCAGGAAGCCCTCAAATAATGACCAATAAAACAATGAAATAAGGCAAATCTTTTTTATTTCGACTTCTTTCTGATTTGTGGCAATTTGAGACGTTTTGTATCATTTCCATACAAACTCTAAAATGTTGCCGATGTCATTATTATGCATAGTGTGCTGATGTCATTATTATGCATAGCGTGGAAAAAACAGTCTAATTTATGCCTAGCTCTCAACCTTAGCTTGGGCTGCCTGTGCTATGATCTGCACAAGTTGCCTACTCAAAGGCATCTCAGGAATGCGGTTTTCGATGCAAATTTGAACTCGCCAGTCCCAGGCGGCCTGTTTGGCACACGAGAAACACGTGTAAATCGTAGGAAATAGTTTTATTTCACCATTTTAATTTACTTTTATCACCATATTGTTGCGCTGCGATGCGTGGCAACACGTGTGTGTGCCAAACAGGCCGCTTGGGACTGGCGAGTTCAAATTTGCATCGAAAACTGCATTCCTGAGATGCCTTTGAGTAGGCAACTTGTGGAGATCATAGGCAGAAACAAATTTTCCATCAGATTCGAAAGTTTGTGCTGGATTTTAAGGGTCAGTTCGCGGACTCGAATGAGTCAAAATCAGGCCAAATCAAACTACAAAGGCTGTTCTTTCGGAAACCGGGATTCTTTTGTCAAAGGCACAAAGTTAAGTGTATTAATTTTGATGAAATCCCAAGCCGGTCGGAAATTTGAGGTTCTTGAAGCTGCATGCCTTTTGAGTATATATACATCACTTTTAGCCACAAAAAAAAAATTATGCAAATTAGGCTAAGGGTAGATTGAATCTACCCATGGCTTAAGACCACATTTCACGAGATTGGAACTCCCGCGGTGTCGCTTTTAATGTTTGCGGTAACACTTTTTCTGACTTATTGACTTACGAAACGCATGCAGAGTGAAGGACAAATCCTGCTAAGATCTGACATATTTTGACATCAGATATTTAAAACAGAATTGCGCTGAGCAAAGCGCGTGGTCCGCTCCACGCGGCAGACGTCCCTAGAAAGAAAATAAAGGAAAAAATTAGCTGAGCGGGAAAATGAAACGCCTCTTTCAAAAAACATGAAAAAACGGCCTAGAAAAAATATTGCTCAGTACAAGCGGAAAAAACTATAGCATAAAGTGTATAATGCCCAGCCAAAGCAGAAAACAGTATGTTAGTGCAGTGCGATGATCAAGATTAATATCCCACTCGACAGATAACAACAGCTCAGTACAGAACTGACTACCCAAGTGAGACAAACTACGCGACAGATAACAACAGTTCAATACAGAACTGACTACCCAAGTAAAGCAGTCTGCTCGACAGATAACAACCGTTCAATAATAAGCTGACTACCCAAGTGGAGCAGAATAGGTTAACGCGCGTACAATAACAGCTGAATATAAGTTAGTACAAAATGTGAGCGGCAAGCTTAGGTTAAAATCCTGCTCTACAGATAACAACAGCTCAGTATGGAACTGACTACCCAAGTGAGACAAACTACTCGACAGATAACAACAGTCCAATACAGAATTGACTACCCAAGTAAAGCAGTTTGCTCGACAGATAACAACAGTTCAATAAAAAGCTGAGTACCCAAGCACTAAAGCAGAATCGCCGGTTAGCGCGCGCGAAGCCGGTTAATATCTCGCGTGCTAGACAGATAAAAACAACTCACTAAAAAACTGACTAACCATGACCAAATGAAACAAAGCAATTCAGTGCGAGCAAATATGATGGCTTAGAATAGCATACACAGTCAAACTCATAACTTCAACTTCAACTTACTAGTGTTCTTTTCCTTGCGTTGATCATTCGGGGATTACACTTGAGTCCCACGACCTCGCATTTCCCGCCAATTCGCTTCAGTGATCAGAAGACAAAAATACCAGCTCTCCAAAAGTCTGATGAATTTTCTTACGGGTTCGATGTGCCTCTTGATATGCCAAGGACAGAAACTGTGGCAAAGCTCACCAAGAAAACATCGAAAAAATGTACACCGGACATCCATAATTCCAGAAATAAATCATAAACGATTTCGAGAAGGCGCCGCACTTCATCTATTCCTCATATTTTCGCGCGTAGAAATCAAAGTAAATGGCCAGTGACTGATGTCGATCTTTCTTTTCTTCCATAAAATGGTACTTACCAAACTCAATTTGCGGGGCTTTGTAAAGAGCATCGAGAACCGGAATCGATAAACAACTTATAATTCACGCTTGCAAAATTCGCTTGTAGTAATTCATTTGCAACCTCGCGACAAAATGCAGGTTCTTCGTGAGAGTCTTGGCTACAAAATCCAATGAGATTTTACCAATCACTATGAGGTTTCAAAAAGGTGTACAAACCGTTTCAGCAAAGGAATTACGATCAGTAAAATTGGACAAACACATTACGCGCCGCATGGCGGTAACTTATGATTGAGAACGCAAAAGCAGAAACTGTGTGACTCAAATAACACTGTCTTGTCTCTGCTTGACGGACCATTTTGTTTTTGAGGGGTGGCTGGGCAAATGCGAAAAAATTTCCTGCACAGCTTTTGCAGAAGAAATAAATATCGTGCATAGCAGCACAAAGCAGATAAATATATTGCAAGCTAGTGAAATAAAATTCAAGCGAAGGTCTCCAATGGTGATTAGCGACGAAAAGATATTTCTGCAGAAAAAAATTGCCCACCCCCCACCCCAATCAAAAATATAATGGTCCATCCCTTCCATTTTCTGGCATATGGTTACAACTCACGTACAAGATTTTAAAATAAGACTTCCTGGACAGATTTTTTTTTGCAACCAAAGCCTCTAAATTTTTTGGGGCTTTATGCATTCTAAATCAGTGCGGCCATGATAGGCTTCTGGTGCGGCATTTATTGCATTGTTGAAGCTACCGAACGCTTGTTTTTTTCACGCAACGAGAACGTACGTAAGAACGGGATCGCAAATGTTAACGCTGGAGAAATCACCCGAGAAATTATCGCGTCTAAACGTGGGTCACGCGTGTTATCTCGTCGTCTGTTTTATTTGATTCTCTGTGGGAACAATTATGGTAATTACTTAACAGCGTCATCAGAACTCCTCGCTAATTGAAGTCTGTCAGCTTTAGTTGACACACCCATGCATCATTTTCCGTCTCCTGTGGAGAATTTTTTTTGTGCTCTAAGTTTGTTATTAGGGGCCAACCATTTAACTTCTGAGGGGGGGGTTGGGTGATTTTGAAAAAAAATATCCTGCAAGTGCATGTGCGTAAGAAAAAATTTCCTGCACAAGACTATTGTTCAAAAAAAAATTCACGCACGTACAGTGGGCTGGAAAAAAAATTCTGGCAAGATGTTTCCTGGGTTGACACATCGAACTTTATCAGCAGACTGTTAAAAGATTTTAGCATCTGGACTTGGGTAAGAGGGATTCTTTGCACAATGATGTTTTCCCCTCAGATGGCCTTTTCTTTACATTTATAGCACCTGTGGTTACCAATCTTGATACATGTTTTCTGAACTTCAAGATCACGGCTGGTGTTGTGATTTGAAGACCAATGTGTTCAGTGCACTCTAAATCAAGAATGCCAGAATAGCTGTTGGAACATGAAGTAAACTTTATTAACTATCTATTTGACATAAAACTCAGTGGAATGAGCTCTCCTGTAACATTTGCCTGAACGCTTGTCAAGTAAACGTGTAGGGATAGGAGGTGTGTCTTTTAATATAGAAAGTGTCGTATGCCTTGCATACTGTATGTATTCCCTCTCTTGTGGAATATTAGTATACAATGCTCGTTACGTCCATAGATGCAAGGATTGTGTTCTCTGGAACTTTAGTCCTGTCAACGAAATTAATGGAGTCAGTTGACTGTATCAGTCTTTGAGATGCGACTTCTGTTGTTGTGCTAACGGCTGGAGTAGTATGGCAACAAATGCTGATAACTTCTCTGTTGGACCTGAAACTCCCAAGGTCTCCCAAGTCGGTTTGTGGATTTTCGTAAGGGTATAAAATACTGGAATTCGAGGCGGGTTTGGTGTTCGACAAAGCCATTTTTCAGTCATTTCGTTAATGTGGTGTTCATTGTGAAGCACTGTAATCAATTGTTGTACTTTACGGGATGTATCTTCAGCCATAGGTACTGCAAGAGGCCTCAGTAGTTTTCCACGTTCGTGCATGTTGTCTAATTGAATTTGCCCTTCGTTTTTGTCCCAAGAAAGTCTGGGATGAAGCCCAAATCAGTAAAGTTTGCAAGTGAGGAAAATGATGAGAAATCATCCAGTTTTGGCATGGATGTGATCTGGGGATATCTGTCATCATTAAAGCTAGGAAATAGTACCCATAAATTTGGTAAGATAAATGACGTATCCAAAACAGTTCTTATTCTACCACATTCAAATGCCGGTGAAGGGAGAGTTGTGCCTCTTATAAGGAAAAACAAAACAGCTATTGGCAGCATCTCTCCAGGTGGACGGTACGTTGGCCTTTTTGCTTGCTATCAAAATGGCCTACAAAGAGTCATCTTTTGAACCACCTGCAGATTTGTTGGCTATTGTAAAGAAAGCTACTTGGAACTACAACAAAGAGCATCATCAACGATGTTTTTAAGCGTTATGGCATGTTAATTTGACTTCTGGATAAGTCAGAATGTCAAGATCGAGTCGATATTAGTCCAATTTAAAGAAAAATCTGGGATCTAAATAGTTACTTTCGAAGGGTCACATTTCTTCTGAGAATAAAGGAAAACACGTCTTGGCTACTTTAATTTTTCAAAATTTTCTGGGGGAGCATGCCCCCAGACCCCCCTACAAAGATGACGCCGTCAAAAATCTCACTTTTTGGCAACAAAGCAACTTAAGAGCTCTGTGCAGATGTTTTTTCAATTTGGGGCTTTGTAATGTGTTCTTCAGCTGCAAGTTGGATTTAACCCTTTCTAGATAGCTCTCTAAAGCAACTTATTGCTGCCAGTTTGATTTAACAAGGAAAGGATGTGGCTCATTATCTTTCCGTAAAATATGTACTGAAGACGCATTCGCGCTATGCACTGTACTGTTCTGTAGCTCTATGCACGCACTGTGTACTGTACTGTAGGGGCATTCACCTTGCAAAATGATCAAAGTCCAGGAACAGGTCTGACTCCTTTTATCAGTGGGAAGGGGTCACCTCAATGTTTTACATTTGGTGTTAAAGGTATTGTACTGTATTATAAAAGTCACTCAAAAACTCTTAGATGAAAATTAATATATTTGTTCAAAGTTTCTTTCACAGATCCTTAACCTTTTATAATTTGATTTATAATGAAGGCCTACTTTAAACCCCATCCACACACCAAAAAAAATTTCATGCAGAACGTTGGAGGGAGAAAAAAATATCTTGCAAGCACATACCCCGAGAAAAAAAAATACACGGGGAATTAAGGGGTTGAAAAAAAAATTCATGCCTATACCAAATCACCCAACCCCCCCCTCAGAAGTTAAATGGTTGGCCCCTTAGAGTAGGTCATACTTCAAGTTTCTAAAACCGCCTCCCGGAGCTTTAAATCGACAAACCAAGCACACAATAACGTACATTAACACAATGTTCATGTTTCTAAGCGTTTCTATTTGACTTTCACCCATTCAAAAAGCCTCAATTATCGTATTCACAAAATCCTTTGTACACAACCGAAGCGGCCATTAATATTCAGCTTGCACAGGTCCGCAACACAAACAGAGGATGGTAAACCTGTGGTGCAACCCGGCAATAACTGGACTTGCGGCCGTCAAAATCATGACGGTAAGGGAGAGACCATTAAATTTTTGAGGGGGGAGGGGGTTGGGGCAATTTTTCTGCAGGAATATTTTTTCGTGACTAAAAGCTTTGTATGAATTTTATTTTAATATATTGCTTTGCCTTTTTTAAAAATATATTTCTTTGCTTTTTTTTCTTTGCCGAGTTACAAAATCCGATCGTCAACGATCATCACAAGATGTTGCCTTTCCCGCCACTTCCAGGGTACTTATATTGGAATCTTATTAATGAAGTTGAATCTTCCCCTACGTCACAGCGCAACGGACGAAGAAATATTTCCAGCAGCTCATCTACCTTGGCAGGAGATCCATCTCCTTCCAACATGTTCCAAGAAGCGTTACCCTGGACTCTAAAACCAGAGAATGTCAATCCAAATTTCTGAATAGAATCATTTACACCAGTTAAGCCCTTTACAGAATGGGCACTGAAAGTTTCATCTGAAACAATTAACTTTGCATGGACCACCGGAACAAAATAAAAGTACCGGATCCTGTAGTAAAGGATCTAATCAGCAAAAAATAAAAGCAACGCTGATTCAACGAATCAGCATTGATTCAATGAATCAGCATTACTTTTTTATTCTATATAGTTTCATCTCCCACTTGCGCGTTTTGTCGCAAGTCAGAGGAAACCCTCGAGTATCTATTTATTCACTGTGAAATTTTTTAGAAACTTTTGGCTTTCAGTAACAAAATGGTTAAAAGATTTCTTTAATGATCTTGATGTCTTAAATGCCACTATCATAATTTTTGGTTTCTTTAGAGAGGATTGTGTTCTATTAAATCATATTATAATTATTTATAAGCCAATAATCTTTCAATGCAGAAATTGCAATATAAAACCTTTACTCTCTTTACACCTGAAAGTAAAATTAAAACATGTCTATCAGTTGGAATGCTCCATAGAAATTCAGGAGAAAACATGGAAAGAACTGCTTCCTATCCTTAATTCTGAAAATATCATACCGTAATATATTCAGTTTTTTTTTTCACGTATTTTACTGCAACGGAATTTTATTATAGCAGTCAATATGTCGCCTCTTCTTCTTCTTCTTCTTCTTCTTCTTTTTGTTTTTGATTTTTGCCCTTTTGTTTTTTCCTATTTTTTATACTGTCGGTGACACGTGTATGTACTTTCTGCGTCTGTGCCAATAAACGTGATAACAAAAAAAAACGATTTTTATTTCTTCTGCAGAAGCTGTGCAAGAATTTTGTTTTCGTATTTACCCAGCCCCCCCTCCCACCCCTCTCCAACGCAGACATTCTATGGGCTCGTCACGCCCTCCTTTCCCAAAATGGGTTGCGTGACAAACCCAAAGAACGTCTGCTTTCGAGGTTTTGTTCTAAGTGGATCACAATTCAACCACTGACGTAGTGACCTACGTTGCAAAGCTGAGAACATGTCCTGTGAAAAACAGCAACTACGCAGAACACCAACCTCATCCCCAGGGCCTTCTTCTCGTTCAAAATGGCGGTCGGAGAAACCCCTGGCCAAGGCTGCTGAAATACTTCAAGAATCGTTGAGTATTTTGTCACGTGACAAATGAGTAAATGGCTTTTTCGGAGGTTGTTTGCAGCGTATGGCGGCCCTGTTTGTTTTCTGCAATCGGAAACCGTTGTTCAAACGAAACGAAGACATTTCATCGTGTTTACGTGAGTTTATTTTTGGAGCCACTTTGGCAGCCTTGGCCAGGGGTTTCTTTGACCGCCATTTTGAACGACAAGAAGGCCCTAGGGACGAGATTGGCAGAACAGCACAGTTTAATGGTGTCAAACCTTGTACCCAGAATCCCAGATCCCAGCCTTCTTGTCACTAGACATTTGGTTGAGTTATAAAACTGCTCAGGTGCGCTTAGGTGTGCGCGCGCGTGAGTGAAGTGATCAACTCTCTAAAGAAGCTCGGTTGCGCCGGAGAGACAATGAAAAACTGGGGCAGGTGGAGACTCGATCGAAAAGCGGTAGGGGAGTCTCTGTGGGAGCTTTGCGTTCTTATAGCCGCCTGTCCTTATTACTTGATTCGCTCTAGCTGACGAAAAAGCTAACACTCCAAAGGCCTATGGCTTGAAACGTCAGCTTTTGAACTTCTTTACGGTAGCCAATTTGCCTTATCAGCTCAGTTGATAAATCCAAATTTTTGTGTTTGAGTTTTCCACCGACGCAGCACCACAGTTTCTTGAGAAACTAACTCCTGGGTCACGAGAATAAAGGAAATGATCATTTAAGATGAACTGTCCTCATTGCAAAACAAATTCTCCCTGCAACTTGTTCCTCTTCCAAGAAACCCTTGACAAGAAACTCTGTTGAGGAGGGAGAACTTACAGCGTTAACAGGCGATTAGGCGCTCTTGAATCGATCAGAAGTGTTGTTACAGGCGAAGACAAGATGAAAAGCCCACGTACGTCTTCCGCTGATAAAAGTCAAACTGGTGATGTAATTAAAAAATTACTACACTGTGATAAGTCTAAAGATGAATGAATAAGCTAATTAATCCCTAGGTACTAAGTTAACAAATTTAAAATCCTAAGTGTTAAAGGCAGATTTGAAAAGGTATGCTTTCAGACGCGATTTAAAAGTACTCATTGAAGTTATATTGCGCAAATCTGCTGGAAGCGCATTCCAGAGTCGTGGAGCAGCCATTGAAAATGATCTGTCGCCAAAGCTTTTTTAAAAGCATTTTGCTCAAGGGAAAGAGTAACAGTGCACCTGTACTAGAAGGCAAAGAATACCTCGTATGCAGCCTTACAGTTATTAAAACACTGATATAAGGAGGTGTCATGCCAGGTAATGCCTTGCAAGTTTAAAGTAAAATCTTAAAATCTGTTCTATAACTAATGGGTAACCCCATTTGTTCTATAACTAATGGTTCACGCAGAAGGGGCGTTATGTGGTCATATTATTTTGCTAGTGGAAGTTTTAAAAGTCTTGCAGCCGCGTTTTGCACTCGTTCACACAGCCAGTTCGGCAGTCCATACAACAGGCTATTACAGTAGTCGATTCTGTTAGTAATAAATGCTAGTAATAACTGAATGAAGCTATTCAGGCTTAAGTTGCCACTAAGGTACATTTACACGCATTCAAGGAGTGTAGCCTATGGGACAAGCGACCAAAAAGGGATAGATATAGAGGAGATTACAGTGTAAAAAGAGAACTGAAGCCCTTTCTTCTTCCTGTCCATGTTCGCACCCCAAGCTTTGCCCTCGAATCGTTTTTCTCCTCAGCTGTTTCTGCTCTTACCAAGCTGGCTAGACAAATTAATCCAACTTGCAACAAATTGCAACCTGAAAAACCATTATTATTTACAATGGTTAGAAGGCCCGAAGAGATCATTACATCAATGACAAAAAATGATAAATGACTAAGATGACGCCAGGGCTGGATAGCGTGCAGCTTACCCTCTCAGACCCCCGAGAAGTGAATCAGATCCCGTTACCCGCGGGTACCTCCCCTTTATTCCGGGTTCCTGTCCACTGTCCCACTGGTTTCCTATACCAACCGGTAGTGCAATTTCCCTGGGTAATTTCATCTCCTCTTTTCTGATGTTGACTCAATTTGCGTTTGCCTCTAGTTTTCGTCTTGTGCAGGTCCAGTCAAGTGGTCTATTGGTTAGCGCGTCGGAATTATTGATTCTTAGGTAAGTTGTTCGGACTAGTCTCTGCTGTGTTGTTTCGCAGTCAGTTAACGTTGCTCTACATTTGGTGGTACATTAGAAATCGGTCGTGACCAATTAAATAGCGCTGCCTCCTACCCAGGCGCTTCTGAGGTTTGGCACGAGAGCGAAGGCCAACGGAAAGACTTCATAGAGATCGCAAGGCACTAAAGGAAAGCTGAACGGGTTTTTCGGTTTACCCATGACAACTTGCACCTCGCTAAAATCCCGAGTAGATAAAGAAGCGCTTGGGAGCGAGGAATGTTTAGGGTGTTCCGAAAACGCGGGGTCGGGGTGCGGGGTCAAAAACACCGAAAAAATAAAAATAATACCAAAAGAGACGAAATAAAAGAAAATAGCTTAATACATACAAAAATACAATTGGAATTTACAAGTAAAATATACAAATAAAGAGAACATTGAATATTTGCATCTCACGTGAACCAGTTTCACGCACCAGAATAAAATTGTGCACTATCAAGAGAGCATAAAGGGTTCTTGGCTCTATACATTCGATAATAGATCGACTAAAGCATATTATAGATGGGGGCTGTTGGGACTTTGAAACAAAATGGGATGTAGTGACTTTCAAATCAAACATTACAGCAAGGAGCTGGGCACTTGTTCTGTGTGTTCTGTACACGCAGTTTTTAAAAATAACTGGCTGCGGTGTTGCAGAGATTGTACCGATGCCAAAATTCAAGAATGCAAGATTGTATCGATGCTAAGATCAAGGAGAAGGTTGACGATGCGAGGATTGCAAATTTACGGGAACAATTCCGCAAGCAGTGCACGATTTTATTCTCGTGTGTGAAATCAACATGTTAGGAACTGCTAAATCTATTGGCTCCGATCGCTCGATATACCGTTCAGTTGTATTTTTGGTTGCATGAATTTAATAAATATCCAAAAACACAAGTAATTTTTTTCCCAAGGAAACTGAAGTGAACAATCGGCTGTCCGTGTCCAGTCATAGACGTAGCTGTTTAGTGACGGACCATTTTCTTTTTGAAGGGGGCGAATACGAAAACAAAATTCCTGCACAGCGCCTGCAGAAGAAATGAAGATTGTGCATAGCGGCACAAATTAAAGAAATACAGCGCAAGCTGTGAAAGAAAACTCATACAAAGTTTTCAGCCGCAAAAAAAGGTTCCTGCAGAAAAAAAATTGCCCACCCCATCCCTCCTATCAAATACATAATGGTCCATCCCTTACTGGCACTGGCATCTCCTCCAATGAAATAGGCAGTGAAATAGTGCACGATTTTATCTCTGTGCTTGAAATCAACATTGTGCGGACCGCTAATTCTGATTTGCTCGGATCGCTCGTCGACATACGGTTCAGCTGCGTTTTGTTTTGGTCGCAGAAGCGGTGAAAATGCATCAGAACTGAAATAATCATATATAATAAAAAAGAGTGTTCCACCGAGACCTCACGATTATTACAAATAACAAAAATTTCTTGTTGTTTCATTATTTATTTACTTATTTATTCATTTATTTATCTACTTATTTATTTATTTATTTATTCACTTATTTATTGGTTCGCGTGACAGTCAAATGTTCAATTCTCGCTCTATTTTTTTTTATAGCCTCTTGTATTTTTTATCTTATTTTTGTATGTATTTAGCTATTTTCTTTTGTTTTTCTTTTTATTTTGGCTGCTTTATTATTATTATTATTTTTTAAATTTTTTTTTCGGTTTTTGTTGCATGATCCCGCACCCCGACCCCACATTTTTGGAACACCCGAATGATGCGCGCAGAAACCGCTGAGATAAGAAAAGCCGGACATGCACTCCTTTTACAATGTTTTAGAAAAATACCTCTGTAACACCTCTCCGGCTAAAGTGCACCACGCTCTGAGACAAGAAAGAGCCGGACAAAATGATAAGATGAACCTCCCTAAAACAGTACTGTAATGAGACGAATACCTCCCTGTTTGCTCAAAGGAGCACTTTTCTGGCTAATTATAAAGCTCAAGATAATAAGGACCCCTCATAGCTTACGTGGATACTTCTCGACACCTCTTTTGCTAAAGTGGAGAAGTCGCTCGCTAAATTAAACGCCTCTTTAGAAACGGACACCTCTGTAGCTAGAGTAAACACTTGTAAGATGATCACCTATGAACTAAAAAGAGCACTCCTAGAACAAAACTGTAACCTTTTTATGCCTCAAAAATAGGCTAAAAAATGTACCCTATCATGAACTTTCAATCACTCGAATACTCCAAGCTGATCTCGTATACTTTTTGCTCTGTGATTTCTCTCCCGAATTTTGCAACTCAGTTTAGTACGCTCTCCCTTGGTGGCCCTTTAAAATACAAAAACAACAAAATTCTCTACCTTTTGTGTCCTGGAGATGCAAAAAAGGCACCCCTTTTGGGCGGAGCCTCCACGTATAGTCAACTATAAAGAGTACCCCCCCCCCCTGCTTTCTCGGGCCCCTATTTGGTAGTTAGTGGATAGTAAACATGTTTGTAATGCAGTTGGAGTCGCCCAGTTAACAGTTGTTGGGAAGGTTTGACCACGAACAGAATTTTAGTACGATTTTAGTCATGGCGTCGAATTTTTCATTTATACTGATTAGTGTATATCTCTTTTCGCTGGTCCCCCACCCCTCTTTTCAATGTTGAATGTTTGCCCAACAATACTACAAAGTCCGTTGAAATCCAACATTGAAAAGAGGGGAGGAGAGGGAAGCGAAAGCATGGTAAAATGTGACAACCTTCCCAACAAAATTGGCTAAGGTTGTAGTTTTAACGAGTTGTCAAGCTTGTGCCATTGTGGCTTCCTAAATGCTGACGATCAATCACACTGATGCTCTTCGTAGCAGCACGCAGAGGTCTCCTATTTCAGTTCTTTACTTCGCCGAAAATAGGAAATAGATGTCTGCGCGCAGGCTTATGCTCTTCGTGCCTACTCGCACAGAATGCGGAAGAGTTGAAACTTCCATCAATATATTTTTTGGTGGCAATACGTTTCAATCAAGTAACATGACTTTTAGTGAATCGCTAAAATTATTTGTTTTTGATTAATTTGGTACCTAAATTTCGGTATATATGTACTATAAAAATAGAGAAAATCAGCGACTCCCTGAAAGCCGATGTAGCCGTTTCCTCACATGCCAATGTATTGCTCGTCAGTTTCTTTTTTGCAATTTTCTTTCACTAATTATTAAATCAGTTTTAGCTGCTAGATTAAGGTGCCCTCTAAATATGGAATTTTTTAAAACCACTTACTTTTGTACCGGAAGTCATAACCCGGAGATGCAAAGAACGAAACTGAGAACGTGATGTCGTTTTCGTCACTGAACTGCAGTGTTAAGGAAAAATTACGTCCGGTGCGATTCCTTTCTGAGTGGACTGAGTTTAAGTTTTATCGTTCTCAGTTCTTAAAATTTGGTATAAAAATTCTGCTAATGATTTGACTTGTTGCTTGGAGATAGGTCATAACTTGTAAGAATTTTTTACGGGCTTGAAACAGGAACATAAACATACTTAAACTGACGTAAGCAGACTTTTTTAAAATTTCATTTTGCTTTTTTTGGACTTAACCTTTTTCTGGCGTGACATTCTTGTACTAGCAATGTTCTCCAGAAAAGACGATTGATCTTCAAGAAAAATAAAAATTTTCCTCATTCAGATGATTGTGACTTGAACAGTTGATGTAAACAACAATGATTTCCCGCCATGGCTAGGAACCAATCAGAATCTTGTATTATATGCATACCACGTGACCTTACCTCATTCCTTCACTCAAGACGCTTGCGGCAGAGTGTTGAAGAATCTGCGGCAACTCATGTTTTTGTTTAGCGGAAAACCGTTTCTTTCAAGTTCCATCTTCGAGTGGCTGTGATGTGTGTAAAGGGATGGCCACGGTGACTGCAGATTTACGGCGAGAGAGCATTGATAATCTCGGAGTCGGTGGTGAATTCAACGAGAAACCCTCTGCGAGTAACTTTGTTGACGAAGCCGGGGTAGAAATGCAAAGACTCGATCAAGACTCGAGAAAGAGTGGAGATGGTATTGTACTGCAGAATGGACACAGTAATAATAACGATAAACGCCAGGGACGGTTTTGGAAGAAACGATCTGGATTATTTCCTGAAAACTATCGAAAAATACAGAACTACTGCTTTAGGTTTCTGGAGATGCCACGAGGGTTCTTGTCAATTTCTTATCATGCTCTTTTGTAAGTACACAAATCTTTCTTTTCGTTGTATATTCCTGCTAGTTTATTGTGAATTATTATTTTATTATGTGTTGTTATGTAAAAGTGAAGAAATTATAACTTACAGCGTGTTTTAACAGTTCTCAATGCGAGAATTTAGTACGGGAATTAGCACTTCTTGAGTGTCGTTATGATTTCAGTAGGTCAGCTGGTACGCAACGATCACTCGCTTCTGTTTTCATTTTAGAGCGATCCATTTTTCCCTGGGATACTGCAGTGTAACATTTTAATGTTTTGATATTATTCGTCTTCACCAAACCAACTTTTACCTAGGTAGAAAAAACTTAGATAACAGAGTTTGAAATGGATTAGCAATTATTTTCTATTCATGCAAATTTCCTCTCTTGAGATACAGTGAGTAAATTACGTGCCTGCTGTCAAAATTTTCGGTGCGTTTTATCGAGATATTGCATTTCAATCAACCTTTAAATTAAGCAGTAATTAGATCACTTTGAACTGTTATTTTTCCCAATGTGAGTTCTCACTTTTCTCTTGTGAGTATTGCGTGAGTAATAATCTCTGATTAGAAATTATTTTGCGGTGGACGAAATGTTGTTTACCATAATCGAGAGGTTGTAAGACGAGACACGTTATTTATTTAACTCTACAATGTTCTCGAGAAAAACTGAATACTAGACTAAAAAAACCAATAGCCATGTTTATCTCTAGAAAAGCAATTATTTCCATCCTCCTTGCTAAATTCTTAGGTTTTATTTTTGAATTGTAGTGTAAGAATTTCGGGACTTGTTTATTTTTCTCTCATGGGATCAATTCTTCGATCACTGAGACAGTTTGGACTCGATCCGGCCTCAATTTACCAAAGATCATTCAAGGCGTTTTATTCACGACTATCGCTGCATTTGTGTTTGTTTTGTAGCATGAAAAACAAATTTTCCTGTTTGGGTCCTAATTAGCTTTGCTGCATGCACCATAGTAACTGGAGAAATGCAATTAACTGGTACTTTAGTTCCCAACAAACTTTTCCGTTTAGTGAATTCGTGAACTGAATACTGGGCCATTTACAATTGAAAGTTAGATGCTCAGTAAGTGTGGCCCTGAAAAAAAAATTTTGCCACGTTGTCAAAAAAGTGGATCGAATTAGGTGGGTGAGTTATCAATCAATCAATACCCTGCAATTATTGTCCTGAGAAAACAAAATGATTATTAAACACACTCCATGTTGTTTCACCTATTTTTTGTATGTATGGAGGCTAAAGGCCCTGTGGCGATGTCAAGTGAAAATGAAACTTTGACGTACCACTTCACAAGTTGATAGGTTTTATTCTTAGTTTTGAATTTAAAGGAGTTTGTTAGATGATGGATAGTGAATTTTCCATCACAGATGATCTGAAGTAAATTGCTTAAATTGTTTTCTCCTAACCCTTGCTGTGTGTGTTTAATAACACATTTGACAAAAGATGGTTAAAGACATGTATTTTGCTCATTTACAACAAACAAGGCGAGGAATCATTTTCAACAAAATCACTGTTTAGAGGGATCTGTCAAAAACATTCTAACCTTTTCTCTTTTTAATTGAATATTACTAGTGGAATTAAATTGCTTTATTCATAAAATATAAAGATGTAAAATAGAAAGATGTGACAGGTGCTTTAAGTCAGTTAGAGATGCTTGATTTACCAAAAAAAATGTTTGGATTTGTTTTTTATTTTTCTATGTGGGGTGCTTTCTTTTCTTCCCAAATTCCACCATGCCTGTGCGTGATAAGCAAAATTCTTGAGCAAAAGAATTAAAAGCCTGATTAACATCTCGCAGTTCATCAGAATAGGTCATCTGTTATAACTGCTAAAAATACAGCTTAACAACAAAGTTTGACCCTTTTACCCTGTGTGGTTTCAAAATTTTGGATACAAATCAAAAGACGTGAAACAGGAGTACCACAGAAGAGCTTTCTCAAAAGCTTTCCTTTGAGTGGTTGCACAGTGGAGGGGGGGGGGGGGCTACCCCCATATAAATTATAAGCTATATTGGGTATGTGCCACCTTGAAGAGTTTTGAAGAGTATGGGTTTTAAGCAGTTAAGTGTATGATTGGGTATAAAAATCTGAGTTTTGGTCTAGAAGAGGGTCTCATTTACAAGAAAACTGATCCCTCCTGTGAAGAGTTTTAGACCAGCAATTGAAAACAGTTTTTTTTTCTCTTGAAATTCACCAAGGGGGAAATCAATGGCCAAAAGCTGTACCCACAGCAAAAGTATCCACTGTACCTACAGCTAAAAATTCACTGAGTACCCACCTGGGTCACACTTTATGATTTCATCCACAGACTCAAAAGTTAGAACCACCTTGTACAGCATAATAAACATAACCACAGTAAAGTACTGCTCAAAAGCTTTCATTTGAATGGTCACACTGCAGGATTTCGGCCACAGACTCAAAAGTTAGAACCACCTGGTACAGGATAATAAACAGCACCACAGGAAAGTACTGCTTATCAGCTTTCGAGTGGGCAAAATGTTGGATTTCTTCCACATTCTCAAAGGTTAGAGGTCGACTCATTCTGTTCCACGGAGTAGTACTGTTGTACATGTAGGTTTCACTGGAATGGTGCCTAGTTTAAGATTTTGTCAGCATAATAAACAGCACCTCAGGAGAGTTCTGCTCAGCTGCTTTCACTTCAGTGACTAAACTTTAGGATTTTGTCTACAGATTCAAAGTTTAGGATCACTCCCGGTCAGTGCAAAGGACTTGTATTCATAGTAAATGCTTTAATGTCCTTTGAGCAGTCACAAATTTTAGAATTTCACTCACAGAGTGACCACTTACATAACTAACTCATTGCATAAATATAGTTACTGGCGATTTAAGAATATGCTATCATTGGAGTGATTTTACGAGATTGTATCAACACTACAGTACTTTTAGACACCAATAAAAAATTTTACCTTTCTATTAATTAGGCATTCCTTTTATTTATTAATTCCATATCTGTTGTTTTTACATTTGCAAATCTGCATGTATTGACGTGATAATCACCCTCGAGGTATTTCCTAAGAAAACAAAAAAAGAGTCCTGACATAGCACTGCCTGGTGATTAGAAAGCAAATGTGTGCACTTTGTAGTGAAAGCATGTCGTTCTAAGCTTGATACATAATTTTGTAGTAAGTAAATGAAAAAATGGATTTGTCAAATGAGTTGATAAGGTGAATTGGTCACCTTGGAGAAATTGAAAGCTGATGTTTTGAGCAGAGCAAATCAAGAAATTGTGGGTTGTGCTTGGTTTATATGGAAAACGATGGAGTCACGCTATTCGTAGGAACATAGCAACAAAGTATGTTTATGGCCAATTTACCTTATCAACTCAGTTGATAATTCCAAAATTTTGTGTTTCACCTCCCCACCAATGCAGCACCACAATTTCTTTAGAAACTAACCCCCTTATTTGTAAGTAAATGCTTGTGTTTATTGAAAAAGAAGTTAAAAAGTCTTAGGAGTGGTCAATGCTATCATGGATTAGACGGGGCACAAAACTTTTTGCAGCAAAAATTTGTGGAAGTGAACAAACTATTTACCTAGTTATGTCATCACCAGTCCAACAAGTACCAAAAAAATGGTGCAGTTTTTCTCTTTGTGTGTGTGTGTGTGTGTGTGTGTGTGTGTGCAAAGAATTAATGTACACTATAAGCGGTAATTGTACATCTCTGAGTGCTAATAAGTAGCATAGTTACATTTGTTTAATTATTTATTATTTATTACCAGACTGATGTGATAAGTGGTCACAGGTTGGGGCTCCGATTACCTGGGTGGGGGTGGGGGGGGGGGAGGGGGGGTGACTCCTTTATTTGGTCTTAATGGGAATGTGCTGCTAGAAAAGGTATAGTTTACTGAGTATGAAATTTCCTCTGTTTATATTTCTCAGAGTTTAATAATTTGTTTGAATTAGGTGTAAGTGAATGTCTTGAATAAGTAGTATTTTATTTACCTTGGGGCACCATTTGTCATTTTCAACTCCAGCATCAGCACAAAGCATAATCACGGAAAATCATTACCAACACTGGATTCATTGCAACTTTTTCCTTTCTGTTTTTTTAAATTCAATGGCCCTTGACAGACTTACATACCTTACAGATGGATATTTAACACAGGTTTCTTAAACATGTGTCAAATGTGACAATCATTTGATTAATTGCAACTGCAACATTCTCCCGTGACTGTCTTAACACAAAATCACAAAATGCGGTATTTTGTCTTAAATAGGGTCAAAAAATTAAAGATTTTTGTATTAAACAGGTCAGGGTTTGCGAGACCTACATGTAGTTGCTCTTCCTTAGCCAAGTTTCTGAGTGGTAAGGATCAAGTAGACTAAAAATTTTCTCTGATGCTGATATGTTCATCTGTTTTGTTGACAAAATTTCATGTGTCCTTTCATTTAAACAAAGGAAACATTCCAAGTCTTTCCATTCGTAAGTGTGACAATAATTTGAATGTCATTATCAGCATATTACCAAATTAACGTTGTGACCAAAGGAAGGATTAAACGCTAATTATACATATTGTTTCACTGATGTTCAATATATTATTTTGTAATGTTCGTCTGTACATGCAAAACTAGAATGCAAAAGTTTCCTGTCAAAATTTTGAGATTGTCATGGTTCTCACCACCAGTTCTGTGAGAGAAAATACATAATTATTATATAGCTTGCCTTTAGAAATGTACTGCAGGAAGACAAAGTAAGCATTATTATAATACTGTAAAAGATCACTTTTTGAAGATAAAAGCTTTCTGTACTAAACTTTTAAAAAGACAAAACTGTAATTTGTACATAAATCATAAAATTATGGACATTTGGAACACAAGAGTAATGCAGATTGAGAAAAATGCTGTAGGCAAGTGCTACACTTTCTAAGTGTTTTTAGCACAAGATTTCAAAGTTTTATTTTCAATGCTCATGATCTTTTTTGCAACTAAAGTTTTAAGTATAGTCTCAAGAACAAACTGAATTTATCACACTAATGAGACAAAACATATTTCAAAAACTAAAATTATATGGACCAAGTTTACAACATGATTATTTGTGCATTACATACTGATACTTTGGAAACTCTGATTGGACTGAAAAGATAAAACATAGCTAAATATCCAGATTGGGTAGTTCCAGAAAAAATCCATACCCGGGAGGGGGTCTTAAATGCCAAAATTTTAGAAGCAAATTATGAACTCAAGCTAAGCTGGAATTTTTTGGGGGCAGGGGGGTGCAAAACAAAAACCCTTCTGTTGGAGGAGTATGGATATTTTCTGGAACCACACATTGTTCTGTTTAAAATTCATCCAGCAGTATGATAGGAAGTTTTTGCAACAGGTTTCACGATTTGGAAAGAGTTATACATTTTGTGACACTTGATTCTCTCTAATTTGGTTAACTGTCTTCTCGTAAATAGCAACATTCTTTTTGCATCTGTTCAGTATTTTGTCATTTCCAAAAACAACTTTGAAAGAAAGCAAGAATTTGATAATAATTTTCTTTGATAAGGTATTTTGATTCTTATTTCTCTTTGTTTGCAGATTTATACTTGTGATCGCAAGTTTAGTTTTAACTGTGTTGAGCACAGTTCATACAAAAGATAAAAACTTTGAAGTTATTTTATATACACCTATATTAGCTGTGGTAAGTCTTGTGTTTCAAAACTATTATACGTTTATAGTATATACACCCGTTTGAAGAAACGTGGTTGGGTGAAAAGGATAAACGATGGACAATGCGACACAATGGAACTCTGGGAAGATGACAGGGGCAAGTTTGTTATTGGAATTCATTTCTTGATATTCAAAATATTTTCTTTCCAAGATAATTTAAAGAGTAAATTAAGACATGCTTTGTTATCATAATGTGCACCTGTCTAACAGTAGAAGCAAGTTTCACATTTCCCTGAACACCATCGGGTCGCATCGTCAATGTTTTATGCTTTTACCCGACAACATTTTTTCAACTGGGTGTATACAGTCCTTAGCTCTTTTTATTGCTACATTGTACGAGGAGGTACATGTTTTGGATATTTTTTGGAGTAACATGTTTTACTGTAAAGCCACAGCTACAGTCTGTTGTGATTTTATGTTGTGATTAAGTTTGTGGCATCATTCAGTAACTTGGCAAGATATCTGGTGCTTGGAAGTTAAATCTTTTGTAACCTTCAAAATGTTTTTGCCAACATTTATGAACAGTGTGGTGTCCAGTAACCTACAGAATAGTTTTTGTACTGATGAAGGCTTAAGCGTTAGCGGAAACATCTTTAGCAAGTATTTGAAAACAAGTCAGAGGTGAACCCTTTTTACTTTGCTAGTTTTCTAATAGTTTTTACTCTCTAGTCTTTATTGAAGTTATTGTGACATGTATGTTTTCTTACTTTTGCAGGAGATTATTTTAATAATTATATTTGTAGTAGAGTATATTATTCGTCTGTGGGCAGCTGGTTGTCGCAGCGCTTATGTAGGAATAAAAGGAAGACTGCTGTTTACTGTCAAGCCCTATTCCATTATAGGTATGTAGAAGCAAATTTTCACTTACTGTGCCATTACAACAGTCTCTTTTTCCTCTAGCTTTGTGTGATGTCCCATACATGTAGGCGATAACCTTTAGATCAGGAAAGGAATGAGCCATGGGAGGTAGTTACTAATGAGAGTTTTAAAATAAAAAAAGGTAAAGTCGCACACGAGCCATATGCGTGAGACTCACACCTGCCAGAGCTTAGTCTGGTTTTTGTAGCATGAAGCAACTGAGAGTATGTACTCCCCTCCTGGATGGGATGCTAGTCCATTGCAGGGTTACCCCCAGCAGTGTGTTGCCAGTACCCATTTCATACACCTGGGTGGACAGAGACAATGTGGGGCAAAGTTTCTTGTTTAAGGAAACAACACAATGGCAGGGACTGGGCATTGAACCACCAACCTTCACAAATGAACCTTCAGATCTGAAGTCCAACACGCTAACCACTACACCACCGCGCCTCCTCAGAGTTTCAAAATACTGAGAACTAATTCACACAGGGTGTTTTGAATGTGGTCTTGCAATGGATATGGGTGGTTTTGAGAGTTCATTTAGAGAAATTTACTTGGTAACTGTCAGTACTAAATAAATCACTGTTACAGTGCTGCATGCAATACGGTTACCACCTGCACAAAGTTTGAAAATTCATATTCTCTCTACCGAGATCTACCCTTCGATTGCACCTGACCATAATGCAATTTACATCTCATTTACTTTGTCTAACAAATGCCCTAGAGGCCCGGGATTTTGGAAATTCAATAACACCCTCTTAGACGATGCGAAATATGTTAATATGGTTCACAACGCATACGTACAAACTCACAGTTATTACAGCTATTTGGGTGACAAGAGACTCTTCTGGGAGATGATGAAGATGGAAATTAGATCGATGACGATTTCTTATTGCAAAGGTAAAGCCAAAAACATTAGAAATCGAGAACAAGACATTATACGAGAACTAGACCAGCTCGATGCCATCATTTGCAATAATTTTTCCTCCCCAAATATTGAGGTGGTCTTGCGGGAATATGACAAACTTAAAAACGAGCTCAAATCAATTTACGAAGAAAATGGAAAACAGACTATGTTTCGAGCAAAATGTTGTTAGGTGGAAAATGGAGAACGCCCCACAAAATATTTCTTCAACCTAGAAAAAAGCAATTACAACAAGAAGACCATTAGTGAACTTCGACTACAAGATGACTCGTCGACCATGAAAAATAAAAAAGTGATTTTAGATCAAATTGAGATCTACTACAAAAATCTGTACACATCTGACTACACATTCTCCTGTGAGGAATTCAATTCATTCACCCAGAATTTAGAAATCCCCAAGCTCAGTGATGAAGATCGAGACAATCTAGAAGGGCTACTAACATACGATGAATGCAAGAAAGTGTTAGAAACTTTTCAGAACGATAGAGCTCCTGGGGAAGATGGATTTACGGTGGAATTTTATAAGTTTTTTTTTTGACATAGTAGGCAATGATTTAATAGCAAGTTTTAATGAAGCAAATGTGATAGGTGAGCTTAGTATCTCCCAAAGAAGGGGTATAATAACGTTAACCCCAAAAGAAGATGGTTCACTCTTAGATTTAACAAACTGGAGACCGATCACACTTTTAGATGTTGACTTTAAGATAGTTGCGAAAGTAATAGCTAAACGATTTGAACCAATACTCCCGGTTCTAATCCATCCAGATCAAACAGGCTTTGTGAAAGGAAGATATATAGGGGAAAATATCCGACTCATTAATGACATTATGGAAATAACGAAATCGCAAAATTCACCAGGCATATTAACATCATTAGACTTCCGTAAGGCTTTTGACTCTCTAGAATGGCCCTTTATAATGAAGACGCTAGACTATTTAACTTTGGAAGTGACATCAAATGCTGGGTTAACATATTTTACATGAGTATAGAGAGAGTACGGTGATCAACAAAGGTTTCATTACAAACTGGTTTTGACCATCTAAAGGGGTACGACAAGGCTGTCCCCTCTCTCCTTGCTTGTTCATTCTCTTGGCCGAAATACTTTCCAACAAAATTCATCAAGACTTCGATGTAAAAGGTATCAAAGGTTTTGAAAGTGAAATCAAGCTCTCCCAGTTTGCGGACGATACTACCCTCTTTAACGCCAACCTTGTATCATTGGAAAGGGCACTGGAAATAGTAAATGAGTTTGGGAAATTAGCTGGCTTATCCTTAAGTGTGAAGAAACCAAGGCAATTTGGTTGGGAAAATGGGAAAATAACAGAAACAGACCGCTATGCATAAAGTGGTTTCATATGCCAGTGAAAATTCTTGGCCAGGGTACATTTCTCATATGATAAAAAAGGAAACGATGAGCTTAATTTCAACCAAAAGATTCTGAAATTACAAACCAAACTTGATATGTGGAGTACAGGAGATCTAACAATATTCGGAAGAGCCACTATTCTAAAAACCTTAGGTCTGTCACAACTAGTTTACGCGGCTTCTAATCTGGTAGTCCCTCAGGGAAATGCAGACCTGGTAAAAACAAAATAATCGTTTAGATTTATCTGGAGAAATAAAAAAGATAAAATAAAAAGATATGGCCTTTATCAAGATCTGGACACAGGTGGAATACGCATGACAGACGTAAACATTATGTTCAAGGCGCTGAAGCTTGCTTGGATCCCAAGACTTATGACATCCGACAAGAAAAACTGGGGCACCATTCCAAACCACTTCTTTAAGAAAATGGGTAGGCTCAACTTTCTTCTACGATGCAACTTTGATACGAAATATTTCAATGACCTACCGGTTTTCTATGAGAAGATTCTTCAATTTTTCAATGACTTGAGAATTCTTCATGTTTACGATCAACAACAGGATATAATATTATTTAACAACAAAGAAATACTTGTTGATGGGAAACGTATTTTCTTCAGTGAATGGTTCAAAAAGGGCATTATCTCGATTAAAGATTTACTCAATGAAAATGGTAACTTCTTAACATTTGATGAGTTTTCCCTTAAATACTCATGAAAAACAAACTTTCTACAATATTACCAAGTGACCAGCGCCATCCCAAAGCATCTTTCGATCATAGCAAAACAATCAGATACATTCGACAAATCTTTTTTTACGAGCAGTGATAACATATTTTCTCTAAACGAAACTGTACAGATTGATTTAGGCAAGGCTAGGGCAAGAGATTTTTACAAATTGTTTAACTCAAAAACCCACACCAAGGACCAAACTGGCCCCAAATGCTGGAGTGAAATCCTATCCGTAAACAAAGAATCGTGGAGTAAGATTTTCAAATTACTGAAACCCACCTGCAAAGAAACTAAGCTAAAAGAGTTTCAATTTAAATTAATTCATAGGATCGTAGTTGTTTCACTAGCCGCATTACCAAGGATTCAAATGTTACACTGTAAGGTTTATTGCCACGTTTCATACAGTAGGTTATTCGAAAGCTGTCAATAGATTACAATTCGTTAGGGGAGTGAAGAAATATATAATAAATGAATAAAAAGTTACAGCTTACCCATTGGTGTCTGTGGAACGGATCCGCGACTAGTGAAGATGATTAAGTTCGTTCTCTCTAATTATCGTTTATTACGTCGCATAATACGTATTTAAGAAAATGTCAGAAATTGCTTTCGTAGGCCGAAACACTCCCCTCTCTTCTAGAAAGTTGTGCAAGTTAAAAAGTTTAAATAGTAAAGTTACAAAATCGAGTTTAGTAAAGTTCATTTAGTCTTTCATTTCGTTTTCGTCCACTGGAACGATGACTATTATCCTCTGAACAGGACGTTCAACCGTTACATAGCCTCCTCCGCGGTATGTCTTTACATGTTCTCCTGGCTTAGTGTTCTTATAGACGATCTCCACTCTGCGTACTCTTCCATCTTTACTCGGTTTGGCTGTGATAACTTTGCCTAGTTTCCAATTTCCTCGAACAAGATTCGAGTCTTGTATCAAGACGACGTCTCCGACTTTAACATCATGGTGTGCGGTGTGCCACTTCGATTCAATAAGAAGACTAGGAAAATAATCGCGCGTCCATTTTCTCCAGAAGCTCTTCACTATATTCTGGACAAATTCAAATCTGTGACGAGGGTTTGTTGTTTCCCTAAAGGGTCCGCTTGGAACTCGTGAAGTAGATCTTCCAAGTAATAGGTCGTTCGGACTTAAATATACGCCATCATCTGTATCAGTTGGGTGCTTACCAATTGGTCTTTCGTTTATCAAGTTACCAACTTCAAAGCAGGCTGTCTGTAATTCAGAGAATGTCATGATGTTATCTCCGATTGCGATGTTTAAGCCTCGTTTGACGGAACATATTAATGCTTCGGATGTGCCATTGTACCAAGGGGCGTCGGCAGGTGAGAATTCCCATTGTAGGCCCTCTGTTACTCCGAATTCAAGTAATTCGTCCCAATTCCAGTTCTTCGTTATATCTTTGAGCTCTTTATCAGCAGCTACTAATTGTGGTCCGTTGTCAGAATACAACTTTGCTGGATACCCTCTCAATGATACAAATCTTCTGAGTACTAATAGAAATGTTTCCGTGCTGTAGTCCGGTGCTAGATCTAAGTGAACTGCTCAAGTGCACATGCAGTTGAATATCACTCCGTAACATTTCCCATAGGTTCTTTGCTTCACTTCATCTCTGATTTTGAAAGGTCCAAAGAGATCTATACCTGTATAGTGCCAAGGTGGGGAGGGTTTCAATCTCTCCTCTGGTAGTTTTCCCATCTTTTGTTGGCAAAGCTGTTTATCTATCTTCTTGCAGATTACGCAGTTGTATTTGATGGACCTCACCATGCGTTGGATATTTGTAATCCAAAATCGTGCTCTTATCTTGCTTACTGTAGATGATACCCCATGATGCCCTCTTTGGTGTATATATTCAGCATATAACCTTGCAAAGCGATGCTCGTATGGTAGCAAAATTAAGTCGTTCTTATTGTAGCTTATCTCGAGCCACTTTTCAACTCTGCCGCCTACAACTATTATGCCATCCTCTCGCGTCCGTGGACATAGTCTTTTGAATCTTCCTTTTTCCATGTCCGCTGTTAACAATTTTTGACATCGAAGTATCCAGAATCTTTCTGCTCTGTCTATATCTTCTGGCGTTAATGGACTAGTTACGTTCTTTAAGGAAGGTCGAGGTTTTCGTTTGGACAAGGACAATACCCTTGCAGTCACTCTGATTAGCTTAGTGTAGTTGGAATATCTGTTTATGTCAATTCTTGCTTCTAAGCTATCTTCAGATTTAGCTTCAGCTAACATAACTGTTTTTATTTGTTCTGGTAACTCTTTCTGATAATTTGGCTTGCATATCGGCCACTCATGTTCAGGAAATCTAAGGAATTCTGGACCGGTTTGCCAGATGCTATTCAATCCAATCTCTGCCGGTTTCCTTCCTCGTGTAATCCAATCCGCTATGTTATTCTTACTCTCTACCCAATACCAATCATCTTTGTTGGTTCCCTGTTGGATCTCGCCAATACGTGTGGCGGCGAAAGTATTAAAGCCATATGATTCCTTCTGAACCATTCCGTACACTATTTGTGAGTCAACGATGTGGTAGAATTTAGTAAATTTGTACCTCGATTCCTTTTCTATAAATGTCTTGAGTCTTTTATTCAGAACTGCTCCACATAATTCGACTCGGTCAATAGACATTTTCTTCACAGGGGAAAGTCGATTTTTCGATATGATCAATCTGCTCTCATAGCTGTTGTCCGTGGTGTTCCACCTGGCATAAGCGCATGCGCCGTAAGCTACTTCTGATCCGTCACTAAATATCACTAAAATTGGATCCCCTCTTGCATTTGCGGGTTTGATACGTCTCTCAAAGACTTCTTGTTCCATGTTTGGAAGATCATCAAAGAAGTTCATCCATTCTTTCTTAAGCATATCAGGAATTGGATCATCCCATTCAGATTTGTTTTCGCTTATCCACAAACTTCTCATCAAGCCTTTAGCCCTGATTGTAAATGGAGTGGCGAGTCCCATCGGATCATAAATGCGATTGACTTGAGATAAGACAATTCTTTTTGTAAGTTTGATGTCTTGTGAGCTCGTTATATCAATTCCTTGGGGGGGAGGTCTTTTCCTTTTACTCTTCATCTGTAAATCGAATTTAACACGAAAACACAACTGATCCGTACGCGGATTCCATACAACTCCAAGAACCTTTTCCGTGGGTTCGTTTGAATCGCCTCTCAAGGTGAGCGTCAGATTTTCTTCAGTGTCATCTTTTGACATTATCCATTCTTTTATGCGAAATCCTCCCTTGATCAAGAGTTCTTCAATAGCTTCTGTTAGTTGTTTAGCTAACTTAGTGTCATCGACGCTCTCAATTATGTCATCCATGTAGGAGTTTTCCTTTATAATCTGAGCTGCTTGGGGATGAGATTCGATACCCATTTGTGCTGTTTTTCTCATAGCAACGGTTGCTATCGTTCCGGAAGGTCTGTCGCCAAAGGACACTCTTTGTATCACATAAGTGTCAGGTTCTCTTGCCGTGTTCATGTCTCTCCATAGGAAACGATGAGTATGTTGTTCAACGACCTTAGTTTTTACAGTATGATACATCTTGCTGACATCTCCAATGAATGCAACACGATTTTCGCGAAATCTTATGAGTATTCCTAATAGGTTATTCAAGAGGTCTGGTCCCTTTGCCCAATATTCGTTTAGAATATGGCCCATATAGCTAGCACTGCTATTGAAGACGATGCGGACAGGTGTGGATTTTGAATCAGTTTTCAAGACCTCGTGATGCGAGATGTAATGCACTGGCCCGTTATACTTTGTTATTTCTTCAGTGTTTAGTTTACGAGCTACATCTCTGTCGATCATATCTTGTATCTGTTGTTGGTACACTTTCGTGTGATCTGGATTTTTGCGCAGACGTTGTTCTGTTGACATCAATCTTCCATACGCGGCTCTTTTGTTGTCCAGGAGGTTATGCGGGTCTTTAATCCATGGGTAGGTAGTTATCCATAGATTCTCTTGTGAATTATATTCAAGATTATTCTCGATAAGATTCAATTCCTTTTCTTCTTTGAGCATATAATTCTTACTGCCTGGTGGGCATTTCCCACATTTACAGCCGCCGCAGCGCGGTGTACACTCCACGCCCAGATTTTCTATTTTGTAGAAATCGCTTAACTCGATTCCTCTTACATGATTTACATGTGCTACATTGTATTTGAAACATTCTGCATTTTCTTCAATTGCTGGGTGTGTCCCACCGATACAGAAACCAAAGCGATTCTTTAGCAACAGGAGGTGTCCCGAGCGATTTTGCATTTCTGGATGCAATCCTGCATAGTCATATCCTATCAGCACGTCGATGGTTCCAGTTGGTCGTTCTATGTCCTTCTTTGGGACGTCAAAAATATGGAGTATTCCATCGATCTTGATTTTGCGGATGTTAGATGTTATTTGGTCGATTCCATAAACTTCAATGAGGGTCTGATGTCCTTGCAAATCAATAAGTGGTAATGTGTACTTCTTCGTCGTGATATCCTTTTTCTCTGCTCCAACCTTTACAAGTGACAGCTGAACTGTTGTACCATGCAATTTTTGCGCTTTAGCTGTCTTGTTCGTAATAAAACTAAGCGAAGATGCATTATCCCACATAACATTGAGCCAATTTGCGTGTGTTTTTATGCGTTGTATCTGTAAGAGGCATGTGGTCTTACTACTGATTCTCGAACACGTGTTTGTGGTGCCAGAGACTTCTTCTTCTTGATCATCCTCGCCGGTTGGGGTGTTCCTTTTATTCTCGTGAAGAGTTCGGTGATGGAATACCTTGCAATTATCAATTCCACATTCTTTCTTCTTTTTGCACTGAACCCAGCGATGGCCTGGTTTCAGGCACGAAAAGCATGCAAGCTTATCCTTTACAACATCCTTTCTCTGTTGAACAGGTTTAGCTAGATAATTTCTACACTCGTAAGTGGAATGCTTCGCGTTACCATGCACAAGGCAATATTTTGCCGTTGGCGATGGTCTCCCATCTGATAAATGGGTTGCGCCTCGCACTTGAGGTGTGCCTGCTGATCTTAAGTCAGATGCGTCATATTCTATGGCACGTTTTTGATCCAATAGAAAATCGAGGAGACTCGGAAATTTGTCAGTTTTGTCGACTGTACTTTTGCGTGAGCTAACAAGCCTAGCCCATTCCTTTCTGTGATCAGGAGGAAGTTTGCTTTCAATAGTGCTAACTGAGCTTGTGGTTGTAATTTCCTTTTCAATACCGAGTCTTTTCAAGTCACGATAACTATCCTCTATCATATCTACGAATTCCACAAATTTCTTGCTTTCTCCCTCTCGGATGACTTTAAATCGCTTGATATCATTAATGATCACATCCGTGACCATTCCTGGGTCTCCGAACTTTTCATCTAAACGGGCCCACATTTCTTCGATATCATCATCAACTGATTTAACCTGTGCTAGAGCTTCTTTGTCAAGACAAGTACGTAATGTGTACGGGGCTGTGAGCTTAGTAAGACCTGGCATTACTTGCGTTTGAAAATCTCGCTTAAACTGAGGGTACTCTCTTATATCGCCTTCAAAGTGCGGTCTTTTGATCTTCTCTAAATGTACATTGTTGGCGGTTCCCGGTGAATTACTGTTGCATAGGGTTGTTTCGCTGAGTTTGCTTTCTTCCTTTTCACTGATTCGGGTTTCAAATATTTCAAATATTTGACTGTACAGAACCTGGACATTTGAAATCCATAGCAGTTCTTGTTCCATCATTTCCTTGCCTATTAACTCTAGATATTGTTCATTCCTTAACTTGCATTCAATAAATGCTTCTTCGAGTTGTGCGAGTACTTTCTTCATGAGAGAAGTTGCAGCATTCTCAGTTTCTAGAATGTGCGTCGCATTGCTAAATATAGCATCAAAAAGAGTGCGTGCGCCGGCTCTCTTTATTAGAATGTTTTCTTTCAATTTTTCATTTTGCTCTCTTTGTTGATTTTCTAGTTCCTCGCGCTCACGTGTAGCGCGCGCGTTAGATTCATCAAATTGTATATTATCCATGTACTCATTTTTCAGATTTGTTGCATCTCTGTATAATGTTTGCAGCTCACTCATCCAATTTTCAGCTGCATCGAATTCTTCGTCGTTTAGAAACGATGTGAATTGCTCATGTTTACCTTCAAGGTCTTTCATAGCGTCTTCCAATTGATCATAGGCTTTCTCTATAGTTGCGATACTGTTTCTGTCTCGAACAGAGTTTAAGAAATCGCTTCTTTTTCTTGTGAATTTCCCTTTAGCTGAGCGTCTCGCTATCTTTGCTGCTTCTGCCATCTCGTTGCTGTCTTGTTGCCGTCCCCAATGTGACTCGGTTTTCAACTTGACTTTTGATTGGCTTTCGAATGTTTCACTAGCCGCATTACCAAGGATTCAAATGTTACACTGTAAGGTTTATTGCCACGTTTCATACAGTAGGTTATTCGAAAGCTGTCAATAGATTACAATTCGTTAGGGGAGTGAAGAAATATATAATAAATGAATAAAAAGTTACAGCTTACCCATTGGTGTCTGTGGAACGGATCCACGACTAGTGAAGATGATTAAGTTCGTTCTCTCTAATTATCGTTTATTACGTCGCATAATACGTATTTAAGAAAATGTCAGAAATTGCTTTCGTAGGCCGAAACAGTAGTTACAAAGAAAGAGTTATTCAGATTTGGCATCAAACCTGAGGATGAATGCCTGTATTGTGGGGATAAGGACTCCATTGAACATACATTTATTGAATGCCCGTTTACTAAGATTTTTGTGCAAAAGGTTGTACAATGGTTCAACGAAACAAACTCTTGTCAGATCTCTCCTACCATTGAGGAAGTCCTGTTTGGTATAATCTCGAAATCCCACGAAACAAAAATAAAAAGGAAATTTAACTACACCTCCCTATCTATGCGCAAATACATATATTCAAACAAGACAAATAGTGAGACCATCTCCATTCACGAATTTATCAACAAACTACCTTTTAACTATAACCTGGAAAATATTAATTAATTAGTATTCAACTGAAAAGACTCCTCTCTCTGCACACTATAAAATTGTATACATCATGTCCCTTGTGTGAATAGTGAAAAATATAAAAACTCATATACTTTGTAACGTAATTTCACCTGAACATTGTACGCTATATATATTGTTTTTTTTATTCTGTATGCTACCAGTCTTTATGTATTTTTTTTTGTTTGTGTCTTGTGTATCAATAAAGATGTTAAAAAAAAAATTCCTCTCTACTGTTCTTGATACATTTGTATGGAACTAGTAAGGAGAGTTTGTCTAAATATCAAGACATCTTACCATTGGTGATTGTTTCCTTTATTCTCATCACTTGAATGTTTGAACAAGCAGTGATCATGTAAGGAGAATTTTCATTTTCATCATTGTTAGGGGTTAAAGGGTTGATCTAATCCAGTAGCTATAAGAGGAGGAGTTACATGTACAAGCATGAACATGAACCTTAACAGCTCCGCTCTCACAGTTCTTTCATTTTAATTGGCCAGTTGACACTGAAGTCATTAACCTTTTAAGCTCTGACATGAACATGCATATTCTCCTTACTGTTCTCCATACATTTGCTATGGAACTAGTAAGGAGAATTTGTTTTAATATCAAGACATCATATCCTCAGTGATCACTCTTTTTATTCTTGATGTTTGAACATGTAGTGATGATGGAAAGAGAAATTTCATTTGCATCACTGTTAGGGCTTAAAGGGTTAAAGTGTTGTGAAAAAGTCGTCAAAAACTAATAAAATATTTTGTTTATGTGGCAACGGCATGATACGCAGCAATGTAATGATGTGGTTTCTTTTCCCATTGCAGATATGGTAGTTATTGTTTCTTCAATTGTAGCAGTTGCAATGGCAAGCAACATGTCTAATTCTTCAGTTAGGTAAAAAAAGGAGCAAAAACATTGCCCGTATTATACGTGTTATATACATGTACATGTGCATTGTATGTTGTATTTGTGATTTTAACCAAGGTTCAACATCCATTCTAGTTATTGGTTTTGTTCTAAAATATTTATGTTTTCCTTCAGGTTGTTAAGATTTCTTCCTCTCCTTCGAGTTTTGAGATTTGACCGGCAGGGTGGCACATGGAAACTTCTTGGTTCTGTGATTTTTGTTCATCGTCAGGTGTGAATAAGGCAATTGATACAAATTTAGCAGTCCTTTCTGTCTGGTGTCATTACAACTGAATGTTAATTGCAAAAATTTTCAGCAAAATGTGACAACCTCTCTTAAACTGACAGTTGAAAAAGTTATAGTAAATTGTCCTCTTACTGCCGTTAACCCTTTCACTCCTAAAGTGGCCAAAGCAAAAAATTCACCAAAAATTCCAAATTCCGTTTTGTAAAATCCTAAGAAATAAATAGTCCTACTGTATGCAAGGGGTCTGCCAAAGAGGTTTCATTTGAATGGTAACACGATAGGATTTTGTCAACAGATTAAAAAGTTAGAGTGACAAATCATCTTACCGTTACTTGGTCTAGGAGTGAAAGGGTTAACTAGATCTCTATAACATTGCTTCTTGAAATTAAGTGGAACCCTTTTAACCCTTGAAGTGTCAACATCAACATGCATGTTCTCATTAGAATCCATATATTTCTTATGGTACAAGTTGAAAGAATTTATTTGAACATCAACTGAGACATTTTGTTTTTGGTGATCATTTGCTTCATTCTCATTACCTTAATGTGTGATCATGTAGCAATGTTGTTAGGAGAAGTTAGTTACCTGTCTCTCTTAGGTCTTAACCCCTTCACTGTTCCATGAAAATGGCTGCCGTGTGCCGTAGCTGGGTGCAATGTTATGACGCAATTAGACAATGTGATAAAAAACTCTACAATAGGTTAAGAAAAAAAAATGACAGGCCAGCAGTTTTTAAAATTGTATTGAACATTTACTCTGATGTCATTTGAGCGTGCTTACCTTTGTAGTTGATGCTACATGTATAAAATGAATTCTGAACATCATACAGAGCTCCAGAAAGATGAACAGGATTGTTCGATCTTCTTTGTGAAGTTTTTCTGAAAGTCTTCACTGTTGAACATTCTTCTCTGCCACAGTAACTCGACTTTAAAGCCTTTCATCTCCAGCATTAAATTTTGTGGTCCATTGTAGACTGCATCTTTGTATTTTGTTTTTCTGCACAAGGCTCTGTCAACTGGGCTCAGTTGAAAATGGCTTACGTCGGAAGTGCAATTTGAATTTCCCCATAATACATTGCAAAATGGTTAATATGCCAAGTACATCTCAGTTAGTGTCTCCATGTTACCATTAGGACCCTTAAGCTGTGTTCTAATTCTCTTATTGCCTCTTTCTTTTTAGGAACTTCTTACAACATTTTACCTTGGTTTTATCAGTTTAATAGTGGCATCATTTGTACTCTTCATGGCAGAGAAAGATATTAATGAAGATTTTGAAAGCTGGCCAAGTTCCTTTTGGTGGGGAATTGTAAGTGCAGTAAAGCTTTAGAATACTGATGTTTGACCATTCAAATAAAAGTCACCGTACATGTAGCTCCTGTAGAATCTTTCTTGACTTGGTTGACCAATCAGTAATAACCTTGCGTTTGGTTTTTTTTTTGGGGGGGGGGGGGTCTAGGGACACTCTAGGGAGTGAGCAATCACTTCCTATATCTTGACCTTAAATAAATTATTATTATTGTTATTATTATTATTATTATTATTATTATTAATCACCAGAGAGTTGATTCCATCTACTGATGATTCACAATTCGCTTGACGCTGATGATGACTTCTGCTCAGGTCGTCAAAACATCAGTCAGTGCGACCACAAACCTTCCTTCTCAGGACAATATTCACCTGGATGATCATACTTCACTGACTCGTGTAGAATCTTTATTGTAAAGTTGCAACACGTTCCTCTAGTGCTGTTTACTTTGCCATGTAAGCTGGCTCTACGTTTTAAATCTGGATGAAAATCTTGACAGTGACCATTAGAAGAAACACTGCTGAGCAGTACAGGCACTTGTGTGCTTGATATAGCTATTACTTACAACAGTGTAAAAGACTATGGTATCCTTATCTTTCTGCAGACATGTGTTATTGAAAGTTGCAGTAAATCGAGTGATGCATACTTGAAACATGAAACAGTGTTAACTGTTGTCTTGGGAATATTACAGGTCACCCTCACTACAGTGGGATATGGCGATGCTGTACCTACGACATGGTACGGCAAGATGTGTGCCTCTTTATTTGCTCTTTGTGGCATCTCATTCTTCGCTCTTCCTGCGGTAGGTGTTGATTTGACAAAGCTTTCCACAAATTAGCCACCCAAAAAAGTTTTTCTCCCTCGTAATTGAAACTAAGAAATAAAAATCCATGAATTTTAAATCCCTGGGTGAGTGTTTTTTATAGGAGGTGGAGGGGGGGGTGAGGGGGTGAGGAAGACACTGTTGTTCCCCACTGTTGTTTCCCACATTTGAATACGAAACATGATGTCATGTGGGTTGAGTTTGCTAGTTTTTGTCTTTACCCAAGGATTTTTTCTCAGAGTTCTACCTTATTCTTCCGTCAACAAGTATCAACATTACCTGGTTCCAGTTTGATCTGATTACAGAGGATGCTTTCCTGGGGTTGGATGACTTAATTTCCGGAATCTGGACTTCACATTTGTCACCTCAGCCACTTGATTGTACTACTTTGCAGAAGCTCCTTTGCTAGTTATGCAGTGTTAGGTGAGGGTTAACAGTATACAGCTCTCAACTTACACATTTTTGTTGTATGTTTTCAAAATTTAGGGTATTTTAGGATCAGGGTTTGCTTTGAAAGTCACCCAACAGCAACGACAGAAACATTTCCACAGGAGAAGGAGGCCTGCCGCAATTCTCCTCCAGGTATCTGAAATATCTTTTAAATTTTTTCTACCTCAAAGTACTGTGGGCAAGTAGTAGTTATATACTCCAAGCCTTATTTTTGCAGACACACCCTCACTGACTCTCCACTGATAGATGTAAGCTTGCCATTGACCATGGTGTTTTAACAAATTTACATAAGTTTGCAAAGATTTGGACAAAAATGACAGGGCACTTGCAGGGCTGTCATTAAGGGCTGTTACCCATAACACCTGTTACGGCTGATGCTTGATGGGACCAAGTGTTACAGGTGGACTTGCCTCTTGTTGGTACAATTTACTCACAAAGCAACGAGTTTGTTATGGGTGTAAAAATCACGGCAACAGGTAATTCAAAATTTATGACAGCCCTGGCTTGGAAAATGGCAAGAATGACAAAAATGACAGAGCAATAGACCTCTTTATCGATACAGCAGCCATATTGATTTTGCCCCCTGGGCATCCCATAATACTGGATTGATTCTATTATTGTGATAATGCTGCATTATCATTACAAAATAATAAATGAAATCCGGGAATACTATGGGATGCCCAGAGGGGCAAAATCAATATGGCTGCTGTATCCGTAAAAAGGTCTATTGTGGAAATGACAGGGCCAGGCAATCTGTTGAGCAACCTTGTAGCTACCATTGCCTGCGAAAAGACTTCATACACTGTCATGCGCAGGTGCAATATTTAGCTTCTGGCGCCCAGTTACTTTCCTCCCACCCCTCCCCCCTTTCAATTTTGTTTTGCCACATGGATCATGCCCTAAACATTGGCCGACAACATTGAAAAGGGAAAGGGGGTACTTGTGGGAATTGGCCGCTGTCCTGTAGGATGAGGCAATATTAACTATGCTAAGAGTGGGTTTTGGGTGAGAGTGTCTCAACAACTTGCAGTTAATTGTAGAACACTGTATTGATGTTAAAATTAACTCTGCATTGTGTTTTTCCTTTGTTATTTCAAAGTCCTACTGGCGCCTGTACTGTGCTGATCTCAACTCCAAATCAGTGGCGACATGGCTGCCTTCAATTTACTACAATCGTCAACAGCATCTGTTAAAAAATGTTTTGGAGAAAACAGGGACTACAGGTACGGCACTTGGAGACAACAGTCCCGAACTTAATGATTCACGTAAACGGAAACGTTCCATGTGGAGCAAGCAACAGAGGGGTTTGCGTAGGGGATCATATGATGTGCTCGCTGGTAGACCCGAATCACTTGCAGGCAATCTGCCCAGAAAATCTAGCACCTGCAGTGCTTTAGACAGTGATTTTTTTGGTGAGAGTTTTTGTCGGTTGCATCTAAGCATACACGCGTGGCATGAAAACATGATCAAATTTGGTATCAAACATAACACTGTTGGCCACCAAACTTTCAAAATCTGACGACTTGTTGGGCAAGATATGGCTATTATCCATTCTCATTGTACAGTTGAAGGTGAAGGCTGAATGTGTACTAGTTGCTACAATGATTCTTTTGTTCCATGGGAATCCTATGGCCAGTTCTGCCAACAGGAGATTATAAAAATGCATGTTTTCCTTACTGTTCTCCATTTATTTCTTATGGAACTGGTAAGGAGAATTTGTCTAAATATCAAGGCATCTTATCCTTGGTGATCACTTCCTTTATTCTCATCACTTGAATGTTTGAACAAGTAGTGATAATGTAAAGAGAAATTTCATTTTTGTCACTGTTAGGGCTTAAAGGGGTAAAAGTGTGGTGGCTGCTGCTATTGTGTTTGATGCTGAATTAAACCATGTTTTTGTGCCAAACTCCTTCAAGGCATATTTAGGGAAATCACATTTAACATTTACTAACTTAAAAGAAACCTAACCAAGCAGGTTCTGTTCAGTAATATTGTAAATATTTTGCACGTTAAAGAATAATATTATTTTGTTATTGTTTATCTCACTCTGTTTTGTTTACTTTTCTTCAGTATCATTGCACCTCTGGTGAATAATACTTGCACATGTGTGGCACATGCACGGAGTAATAAGTAACTTAGATACATGGTGTAATTAGGCACCTGTAATTGCACAAAAGAGTATTTGATGAAGTAATTGCACAAAGGTAAATGGCAACAAAATCAGCAGGACTACTGAGGAGGTGTGATGGTGTAGTGGTTTGCATGCCAGACTGACTGAAATATCAAAGGGTTGGTGGTTTGTCAGACGGAATAACATGGAACAGAAACCCCCCTGCCCCACAAAATCAATGATGAAGTCAAGCAAAGGGAAAAATGCGCAGGGATTCACATTAGCAGTCGTCAGGTCGTCCGAGACGACTACAAAGTGCTACGGACGAGTATCAAAATCACAAACTCGTCCGGTGGACGAGTAAGTTTTAAGGAGCAAATTTTTTTTCTTTAATTTCTTACCAGTCAATCTACCTGAGTTTTGAATGTCTACCAGCCATTTAGTGATTCTGTACAGTAGTAAACAGAAGATTAATATTCTATAAACTTCGTTTCGTTGTGCATACGACCATACGACATCTTTCTCTTAGAAGTGAAAAGTTTGCAGGCTCAATTTTTTGTTCTCGACTACTGACATACTACAGGGATGTGCAAACATAAAGACTCTCACCCTTTGGCCGCATGTGAGTTTCACAAAATGTAGCACTACTTTGACATGGTGTTGCCACCACCGCAGAGGAAAAAAATAGTGAGCCTTCCGAGCAAAGTTCTAATTATGAACAAGAACAGTGAAAGCATGCATTTTTACAACATTATGGTAGCACAACAGGCAGGTGGAGACTTCGATGTCGTTGGCAGGGAGAGGATTTAGATGGGAATGATAGTAGTGTTGAGGGTGCAAGTGACATGGACAGCGATATTGAAATATGCCAAATTGAAAGTTTGATCAAGAAGTACTCATAATTTAAGTAAACGCAGCAAATCAATGCAAAGTAGGTCTATCTTTTCAGTCCGTGTAGTTGAGTTTGTTAAATGAAAGCGACCTGAGCCTTACTGTGGTGCCGCTGTAGTAACATAGTGAAAATATAATGCAACCTTTCCACTTACTTGTTAACCTTCAGTTTTTGACTGTATTTTAATTATTACACAATTTCGAACGGCTGAGTAAAATTTTGTCAGGGCAAGTATCTTTTCTGACATCTTTGCCCGGCTGACGAGTTTCAAAAAAAGCTAATAGGGATCCCTGAATGCGCCATTTTTCATTCTTGATTTGTGTAGCTTTGATTATTAGACACCTGTAACTGCACAAAAGAGCAGTTGATAAAGTACTTGCACAAAGGTAAATGGCAACACAGGACTGCTGAGGAGGTGTATTGGTGTAGTGGTTTGCACATCAGACTGATTGAAATATCGGAGATTTGGTGGTTTAGTGCTAGGTTAAGCCTCAACCTTGTTGTGTTGTTGGACAAGCAACTTTTATTGCGTCTGTCCACCCAGGTGTTTAAATGGTTACTGTTGATAAAATGCTGGGGGATAATTTAGTAATAAACTAGCATCTCATCCACAGAGGAGTAGCAATACTCTCAGTTATAACTCCGTGTTGGGTGTCCTGTGATGGACTAGCGTCCTATCCAGGGGGAGTACATTGTAATAATACTCCCAGTTACTTCATGTTTGGGTATCCTGTGATGGACTAGCATCCCAGCAGTTGGAGTGGTAATACTCCTAGTGCTCCTAGTAACCTTTATGCTGGGTATTCTGTGATGGACTAGCATCCTATCCAGGGGGAGTAGCAATATTCTCAGTTTCTTTATGTTTGGGGAGTCCTGTGATGGACTAACATCCCATCCGGGGCAGGGTAGGGGTAGTAATACTCCTAGTCACTTTATTTTCGGTTACCCTGGGATGGACTAGTTTCTCCAGGGGAGTGGTAATACTCCTAGTTACTTCATTCTGGATGCCCTGTGGTGGGCTAACATCTTATCCAGTGGGGAGTAGTAATACTCCCAGTTACTTTATGTTTGGGTACCCTGTGATGGACTAGCATCCCTTCCAGGGGATTAGTAAATAAAATTCTTAGTTGCTTCATACTTCAGAAACCAGGGCCGTCTGTGAGCTGAAGGGCCACTTCACTAAAAGTAAATGGGTAGAAACACAACCACTGAGGTTTGGAAGGTATAAGAGGTGGTTGTCACATCAGATTTTCAGTTTGAATGTTGGTGGTTTGTGGTTTGTCCTTAGGTGGGGCGTGCATCCATATCTATGTGTTTTTATTTTTTAAATGGGTGCTGTCAGATTGTCAAGGAGCCTGTGTGTGTCAAAATATTGTGTGGTAAACCTCTGGTAGACTAGCATGATCCATTATTTTTGTGGTTAAGGAGGGAGGTGGCTGTGGGTGAGGGGGGGAGGGGGGCAAAAATTAGAGCCAAGTGTATGGTTTGGTGCATGTGTTTAATTAAATGTGGTACAATTTGTTCCTGCAAGTCTTTTTCCAGTGCTTTTTGTCACTACATATTCTATCCATTTCCATCCGTGCCATCCTTTGTCACCCTTTGTCTGTGAATTCCTGTAATTTTTGACCACCTTTCTACAAAATCAGACCATTGATGTTTTGATCGAGTTAACGTCACAATTTCAAGTCCATATTGTAGCCCCCGTCATCCTAGCCATTGTTTTTAAATTTTTAATGTTACAGAAGTAGTTGTAGTATAGCCGTAGAAATAAATATTTTTTACACTTGCATGTCCATGTAATTTGCACATTCCTCAAAGTGGAGTGATCAACTTTTGATGATTATTTTTGAATGCATTATTGATTTGATATTGTAATTGTAAAATATTGAAAATGTACAGACTTCCCAAAACTTTAATCATTATGTTATTTTCAGTTACAAGATTAATTTATAGTTAAAGTAGACTCAAAACACCTCAACAAATGACTAAAACAAATAAAAACAAATCTGTAATGATCAATAAGTAATAAGTGACAATTTTATCAGTAAAATAAAATTTAAGTTGCTAACCAATAATGTTGTGTAAATGCGGCATAAACCAGGGGGGGGGGGGGGGGGGTATGGGGAGCAAGAAATTTCGCCCCATTTTCCCATTCCCCCTACCTCTTCCCTGCTTATGCCTGCTGTGCAGGCTATGTTGTGTATGTAATTTTAAAATCATTGATACTTAATCATCAATTAATCCTTGTTCTAAAGTACTTAAACTTACCTGTAAATGAATGTATAAGAGAATTTCTGTTTTCAGCAGATGGCAGACCTAGGCACGGTTTATTCAGTAGTCATGATGCACTTGTGACGATGTTGTCATCCCATAATATTCCCTGTTCTATTGTGCACCCTTTAAAGGAATCTAATCCAGGCTCCCTGTGGGGCGGTAAGTGCACGGTGATGACCACCTAACCTCGGAGTTTATGCACTTGATATTTTTTTTGCTAATTAAAATGAATTAAACTGACACTGTAAATGGTTTGAACCCAGGAGACATATCATAAGTTGGTAAAGTATCATTGTCTGGGTGGGTGAAGTCCTGAGAAGGACTGTTCGTGATGACATTGACTGATGTTTCGACAACCTGAGTGGAAGTCATCATCAGAGTCATGTGAATTGTGAATCACCCGGAGGATCAAACTTCACCGACTTGTGAATTAAAGTGAATAACAATCATTAAATTTCAAGTGCCCAAACTCAAATAGATAAATACCGTAGATAACACCCAACTTGTATCAACGTTGAGTGGAGTTAAGCACACTTGTGAGCACAATTGGCAGGAGTGACTTTATTTCTTTGCAGTCTCACACTTGCACTTTCAATGTCAAAGAAAAAATATACATATATAAATAAATAGCAGGAGAAACGGGTTAACCAGGGTTTGAGAAGTGGCATTCTACTGTAGTTTGAAAAAAAAAGTTAAATAGTTTTTATGAATGTAAATCGAAACTAATATCCCTTTCGCAAACGTTTAGTGCCAATTTTTTTATGAAAAGGCAAGTGTAACAGACCATTTCTCGAGTTATCTTTTGCCTCTTGTTTAAAGGGAGGCCTGATGCACAACCTTTCATATGAAAATGAGTTTTAGTTGCATGTGAAGGAAATTTTTAATTCGTATTAAAGGCTGAGCACCAAGACTCGTTTTGAAAAAGAGGTACAATACAACTCGGTAATGGCCTGATGTAATATTGTCTACTTTAAATAGTGAATGATGTAACTTTCTATTTATTTTTTATGCCATTCATTAAACAAAAAGCTGCAATTTGCTAATACAAAATTAATACAGCAAGTACTGTCCAATAACATGTAACCTTATTATCTACAAAATCAAACACGGAGGATATGACTAAATACTCTTTTGCAACTTAGTTATAACTTTGGAGGCCGTGGACAAAATTGTTGAGCTTGGCAGTTGAGCAATATTATCCTGTCTACTGATTTAATTTTTGTAATGGAATTTCTAAGAAAAATCGAAGTTAAATGGTAGTGTAGTACAATTAAACCATCGAATTAGACTTGACGACATTAAACATCAGAGAATACCGGCTTATCTCTACGCAATTGTTTTTTTGCAGATGAAAATATAATGTTAACTTTACAACACGATGGAGAGATGCCATGTATTGTGTAAGTGTTGATTTAAAAACCCTTTCACTCCCAAGAGTGCCTAAAATCAAAATTCAACACGAATCCCAAATTTCATTTTGTAAACACTTAGATACAAATAGTACCATGTAAAAGTGCTGCTGACAAGGTTTCATTTGAATGGTCACATCATAGGATTTCATCCACAGTCTCAGATTTAGAATCACCTTAAATGTCTCCATAGCTGGCTCTGGGAGTGAAAGGGTTAATTAATTGGTCTTTGGTTTATACCTGCATAATACAATGTTACCTATTTAAAATAGTCTGTATCTTTACGTTGCACTGACATTTTGAGTTTGAAGGCGTTAAAATGAACTGTTTTGGTTTTGTTGTAGGTTGAGTAACGCTCAAAAGCTGGCGATTCGTCTCATTCGAATTTTAAAACTCAGAGTTGCAATTAGAAAATTCAAGGTGAGATAACCTTTCTTTACAAATGTATTTGTTTACAAATGACATGGAATGTCCTACATCCAAACCCAAATTCAAATAACACTCGGGGGCTGTAAAAACTGGAAGGAAAAGCTTGCAATGGACGCAAAGTGCAGAAATCACACGACTTGATTCTAGTGCAGGGAATCATGCAAACTGCGCCAAGCGCGGGAAAACATGCGATTTATGCCCAGGGCGGAAAAACAAGCAACTGAGTGACACAAGAGAGCAGAAAAACGTGCGATTTTAATATGCCCAGAGCGGAAAAAAATGTAAATAATGCTGAGAGCGGAATAACAAGCAATTTTATGCCGTGCGCAGAAAAACGTGTAAACTATACCCACAACGGAAGAACAAGCAATTTAAGCTCATAGCGGGAAAACATCCGATTGGTGCCAGGCTCGGGAAAACGTGCGAATTCTCATCACCAAGGGCGGGAAATTATGCGGCTGATTTAGATTTTTCTCCTTACTGGTTGAAAAATAAACCCAATGGCCCAATTTATACTAGAGACGGATCATCCGTCCAGACGGATCATCCGTCAAGACGAATCATCTATCTAGTATAAACACGGGACGAACTATGATACGAACTATCGTTGCGTCTCGTAGTTCGTCCCGTATTTACACTAGGCGGATAATTCGTCTAAGCGTGACGAAATGGCATGGGTACAAGTCAAATCATTGTATTTCACTGCAAGACGACCGCTGGCTTTAGGTAACAAGATCCTGATTTTTGAGTAGTTCGTCTTCTGCCCGTATTTATACAGACAGACGGATCATCCGTCCAGACGAATTATCCACGGTAGTTCGTCTGTCAAGACGAACTACCGTGATAGTTCGTCTGGACGGATGATCCGTCTGAAAGCCCGTATTTATACACAGACGAATGATAAGACGAACTACCGTTCTTTGCCCAAGTTCGTCCCAGACGGATGATCCGTCTCTAGTATAAATCGGGCCAATGTTTGCTCTAATTGGCTAAAGTACTTTACACGAGCCTTCGAGCCAATAGCAGAACTTAGAAGGGTGATTTTGCGGAACCCTTGAAGTAGCAATTTAAAAAAATTGGCACTTGGAATCACTGTAAATGGAAAACCAAAATAAATACTTGTTTTGACAGTGGCGTCGTATAATGTAGAACTTTTGAAATTCTTTCCTTTTCTTAATGGTGTTTCTTTTGTTTGTGTTGTTTTAGGAAGCAAGACGGCCTTACGATGTTAAAGATGTGATAGAACAGTACTCGACAGGACACGTGGAAATGTTAGCAAGAGTGAAAAATCTTCAAGCAAAGTACGAGACGTTGTAAAGATATAGAGATAGAGTGTGATCCACGAATGCATAGATATGTTGAATTTTAACAGGATTTAATTTTTTTATTTTTGATTTTTTTGTTTTCATTTCTTTCCACTTCTCTTTCATTTCATTTTATTTCTCTTTTCATTTCTGTTTATTCCTTTCATTCTCTTTCTCTTTTCATTTCAGGATGGACAAAGCTTTTAGCAACAGGATAGAGGATGGAGGTAGGTTGTCGATATAACAAGTAATTTAACAGACCACCTCATAGCTTTTTCTAAATTTTGTATTTCGTCTTGTAATGAAAAGCCACTGATACCACGAACTGGAAAAGGCACCGTAAAACTACTACCGCCATATAAACGCTTCTAGGAAAGAGATAACACTCAAATTCACAGGTTTTGCCACTTTCAAGTTTCTGTTTTCAGTGGTATTGATATATATTTTTCCCTGTCCGAGCCGAAATACAAAAATTAGACTTCCGAATGTCTCAGTGTAAGTCCCATTCTGTTGCCAGGAAACAAAACATTTCTGTTTGTGCAACAACTCGTGTCGAGTGTCTTGTCTCTAAAATTGACGCTGCCAGTTTCATGTCGTTTTTTTCTCCCGATCCTGGGAAAGCAAAGCTCAGAGCAGCTTACTCGAGGGAGAAGCTGGTATTTCTCTTTTGTTTGGACCTTGACTATAACCCGCCGAGTTACGGTCTGTATGTCTAGGTAGCAAAATGTGTAATCGACCATCACCCCATGCGAAGGACAAAAACAACGAAATTTGAAAACTAACTCAAACCTTTGAACGTTTTATCTGTTTTTAGGTGGCGAAAATGGAGTAAAGATGGCAATAACCAGCAGACTTGCTCGAGTTGAACAACAGGTGAATTGTACAACAACGAAACCGAATCTAGCAGTATGCAGTTCAACCATTAGGGAGCTTAAGCAAACACGACGGCGACGGCTGACGAGAACGTCACAAAACAAAAGCTTTTTAAAATTAGCAAAACGATGACTCTGTACATGCGTTATACTTCTTAATACATTTCTTTGCCGTTCTGTGCACAACTACAACGTGAAATGACCAAATTCAAAGTTTTGTGTAGAACATGAACGCACGAAGGTGAATTTCGTTTTTCTCCCTGAACTGTAACGGCGTCCTTACAGATTCAGCTCCTGAATTGTTCGACCGCATTAGTTAAACGAGTCGGAATAATCGCGAAGAAGTATAAAAGATTGTGAAGTCATTTTTAAGTGACGTTTTGGCGTTGCCGTCGTGGTTGTTTGGGCTCCCTAATGACCTCGCTCGCCATGAGTCTTCCTTTAGCTCAGTGGTTAGAGCGTCTTGCCGGTGTACTGAAGGTCACGGGTTCAGCTTTCATTTATAGGACGCCCAATTTTTTCTTTACCGTTTCATACTTGTGACATCCGTGATTCAGTTTGCTTATCTCATTATGCAACAGCTCTTTACGATGTGCCAAATTTCTGCAGCGCTCTCTGGCCGATTTTAATTGCAATGCACCGGATAGTTTACTATTAGAAAAAAATATTCAATTCAGGCAAAAAGAAAAAAAAACCATTTATTCCAGTAAAGAGAACACCTTTAAAATAAATAAATAAACAACTAAATAAATGAACAAATAAAAATTATGTGAGATTTACTCACCGCTATACAAACGTCCATAGAATAGCCCTTTCACAGTTAACTTTTCTCATTTTCACCGCAATGTATTTAAACGTGGATGTGAGGCAATTTCGGGCAATTTTGCAGTTTCTGCCCGAAATTGCCCCGCATCCACGTTCAAATACATTGTAATGCAAATGAGAAAAGTTAGCTGTGAAAAGGGCTATCGGGCCATTACTGCGGTCGCTCTTCTCGAAAATGACAGCCTTTTCCCCCTCCAATGGGTACTCTTTAATTTTGTGGGTGGGGTGTACCGCTGGGACTCTGAGACCCTTGCCCCATACCAGACCATGTTCAGCTGCCTATTTTAACCCTGTGCTAGACTAGACATCAAAAATCCCTGTTCTTTCCCAGACCCGCCGAGTGTCAATCTTTAGTTTCCCAATAAATGATATCCTATAGTAGACCAACAATACCCAATCCCAGTCTAAACTGGTTGAAAGCCATACTCTGCCCAGCGGCACATACCCATATTGCATATATATGGGAGTGCCCCCCCCCCCCCCGGGAAAACCCATGGGCAAAATGCCAGGAGAGGTCGCTTAGGGTGGTTAGAATGAGTAAACATTCTTATCAGAATGTTAATTTTTCGTAGGTGAGTGTGATGGATTCCAAACTAGAGACGGTGCTACGGATACTACAGAACATGCAAGACACACGGAACTGTCCTTCGGGAGGTAGCAACTCGTACGACCTGTTCCGTGGAAACGCTGACGGTGTGTCCTCAAGGCGTTCTTCCGTCTCACGCGCGCATTCAGACCCTTTGGACATGCGAGCCCAAATGGACCTGGAAACTACCCGCGTTACTACGCACGTGACACGAGCTTCGGACATACCTTGCGTGACACTTAGTGATCCTGAAACGGTACAAAGTTCGTTGTCTGTTTATGATCGGTCCCAGGGCTCACGGCCAGTTTCGGAGAGTTCATTACATGGGAGCCTTTCAGGCGGAGAACATCATAGTGTTGCCCAATTAGAAGGCATGTATGTTAGTGACGTTGGCACTCTTAACGCGCCTTCACTGTCACGTATTCTTGTCCCGGATAAAAGGCAGTTGTCGGACGTGACTGAAGAGAGTCTATCTGGTTCAAAAGAAACTGTCGGTGGACTGACACCCCCCGGACCAATATCTCAACAGAACTCTACTGCGTCTGATACTGATCCGGTTCCGGGGGGTGCTGAATCTGAACTTGGTCCAGGGGAAGTCGAGACTGAGCCCGGGCCGGGAGATATAGAAGTAGTGTGGGAAAAACAAGAGCCGGTCTCGAAATCTCCCTGCAGGAAACGTAGTCAGTTAGGCTTAGATGAACCAGTGGAAACAACATTACTGGACGATAAAGCTACTTGGGAACAATCCTCTCCTTTCCCCACCAGTGACGATGAAGCTTCAGGCAGACAAAACATCATGGAGCGTTATAAAGGAACGCCGGAGCGAAGAACGCCCGTCAATGGACAAAGGAGCACAGCACGGAGGGGTTCTCCGGTGAGCTCTGAAAAGGATAACGCCTCTCGTGAAGTAGAAGCGGGACATTTTGATGAGTCAGCGAGGTCTGCGCCGACGAGGATGTCGGCAAAGAGGCGGCCGCTGGTGAAATCAAACCCGGTAGATGTGTAAGATGTTTTTGAACATTCAAAACGTCCAAGAACTGACCAGGGAAGCGATTTCCCGCTTGTCCCTTTGTTACTTGTTGGAGGAAACCAGATTCCATGATCGAGGTCGTGCTTAAAAGGGCTAGGTCACGCTATGTTAGGTAGTTTGGTCACGTTATTTTGGGAAATCTGTCACTCAAGGTGCCGATGCTGCCCTTCTTTCGCGCGTTGTCACCCTATTTTAGGTGATCGTAACGAATACAGATTGCCCATTGAATCGAAATGCCTTCAATTCTGATTTTTAGCTGAAATCAGTAGAAAAAGCGAAAAGGAATATTGGGACTAAAAAGTTCGGATAGTTATCTTTGGACAAAGTTTGAGCAAATCCTATGTTTTTACGTTTGGACCTCTTAATTACAAAGGTAACCCGAAATCGCCAAACATTTTGAGACCTAGCCCATTATGTCGTAGCCCAACAAGACGCCATATTGAAAACAGAGAGGGCCCTGGGGGTGACGTTAAGGAATGGCCTCGACACATGAGAGCGAACAATGTGCAAACAAAGGACAGGGATTGTTTTCACTCGAGATATACTGTGATTAACTCGAAGCACCACAAGAAGTCTTCTAGATGAAAGATTTCTAGGAAGCTGGTCTCCGTTAGTGGTGCTGTGCTTTGCTGAAAGTTGCCTGTGGATAGCAGTACAATGGCTTTAGGAGCTACTAGTTGACAAAATATCGTTATGTGCCACTTCAGCGTGGTTGTCAAATGACTACGTCACAAACAGAACCAATGTTACCAACCTGACCAATCACATCAAACAACGAAATAAGCCTATCAGAACTCGAGCCACTCCACCCTACAATGTGTCTCTGGTAGAAAGCGCGAAAAATCTTGCAATGTTTGCCGAACACGGGAAATTGTTTGACCGGTGGGAAGCGCGGGAAAACATGAAATGTTTTGCCTAGCGCAGGAAAACGTGCTGTCTTTTCCACGCGCGGAAAATCATGTAACCGATGGAAAACGCGGGAAAACGCGCAAGTAGGCATCATTGTTTTGTTCTCGTTTCTGAATGACTGACAGAATGTTGTGTTTGCTTTGATTGGTTGGAGCGTATTGAACCCATCCCCGTTCGGGGCAGGTCATTGATGCAACTGCTTCAGTATCCGTTTATCAGTGATTCCTTGCTTATATTGTTTTTTTTTCCTTTCTGAAGGAGATTGATTAGGAAGTTCTGGACGTTATTTAAATTCAAGATGACCTTTTAATGTGCCGGTTTCTCAATATTGCTGAGATATATCTCGCTTAGGGTGTATTTTTATATTTTCTGAAGAAACTGATCTGTGAAACAGTCAACATATATGATGTACAGTTTAATATAATGAAAAAGTGTTGATAGAAGAAACTAGAAATAAAAATTATCGCAAATTAAACATCTTTGTGTGTACTCCTTGAACTAGGATTGCTTTACATTTCTATAGAAAACCGCCAAATGGAACAGTGCATTTTTCAGAGGCAAACCGCGTATTTCGTCAAGGAGCATGATGGCGCAAATGGTACAGTGAAGTCCGACAATTCCGCTGCAAACGAGAAAAGAGGAATACATTTTTTTTCTGAAAAATTTCGAGCAAAAGGGACTGCTCCAACCGCTCGGCGTCTAGCTTGTCGCCAGGGCCCCTCACTGCTCTTAGTTAAGGAATGAGGGGCCCTGGAGCAGGGTTAGATAAACGAGAACAGTTCGCAATAGCTTCACCACTTTCAGGTAAATATTTGAAGGTCCTTGCTAAGCAAACTAAAACTAGGAACGAAGTTGTGATAAGTGGATCAAGTCGAACGTATATTTCACGGTTAACCAGGTGCTTCGTAACCAGTTGATTCTGGTGAAAGAAACAATTAAGCGATGCATTCCCATGGTGCCTTGTGCCATCCATGAACCTTTCCTTATTATTCTTTCGCTTTCCTAAATTTACCCGTAGTTGGCCCTTACGTAAGTCTGGAAATACCAACTTACAAGAGCAAAGCAGAGCCCTTTCAATGCAGTCTTGCGTGCAAAAACCAGGGGAACGTTACTCGGACTATGTGAAATTGACTGTGAAGTTGAACTTCATCAAAGTGGACGAAGACGTTGCATACACACGCAAATCCTGTACAAACGGGATTACAACTCTATTCCATCTTGCGTCTACCTGCGCCTTCATTTGACCAAGCTTGACCCAAGCAAGAGCGTTTCAACTCGTAGCATAATTGCAAAATTGTAATCAGTCAACTAGCAGTCCTTCCTTCAGCTGAGGGATAGTTGAGCAAGAACAAGCAAAAGCAAGTGAAAGTCGGTTGCTGCGTGGAAACGTAACGTGTGGCGAGTTCGTCACACGCATAATGTAACAGAACATATTTAGGGGCCACCTTGGCTCGTGTGCGCGTCACGTTTCCACGCGGCATTCGAATTTCGCGCGCGTTTACATGTTCTTCTTCCTTGGTGGGGGCGCGGTGGTGTAGTGGTTAACGCGTTGGAGGTCGGTGGTTCGACTCCCAGTTCCTGCCATCGTGTTGTTTTTAGACAAGAAATTATACCCCACATTGTCGCTCTCCACCCAGGTGCATAAATGGGTTACCGGCGACATACTGCGGGGGGTAACCCTGCGATGACTAGCATCCCATCCAGGGGGGAGTAGCAATACTCTTAGTTGCTTTATGCTACACAAGCCGGATTAAATCCCTGAGCAGAAAGAGGGGCTGCTTGTAGTCTACACTGAAATGTCACTGTGAGAAAAGGCTTTGCTGTTTCACTGCGGGAGAATTGGCTCGGGCGGATAAGTTGTGGCTACGATCAACTTACTCGGTACACTTTTCGAAATTGAATAGTTTTATTTTGTAAGAGTCAGAAAATGTGTTGTAAATGGCGGTAAAACTTCGTAAACCAGCTGATACCCACTGTGTAGTTTTGTTCAACTGCAACTCACATGTTTAAATTATTTTCCTAAAACCGTTGCCATGAATTTAAAATGTGCACCAGAAGGCATTTTATGCAGTATTTTTAACAACTCAAGCTGCACTGATAGTGTCACGCAACTTTCCCTATCCAGTCACTCATTGTCTACTGTAACAATGTATTCGTCACGCTATGTCCATGAGTCACGCAGGATGACAATTTTAGAATACGTTAGGTGGCCTTTCCCAAGTCTATTTTCTTCTGCAGTGCTCGAGAAGAATGATAAATCATAGAATCTATGAGTCCAGCAACTGCAAAAAATGAAAAACGCCGTAATGTCAGGAAAGGAAAACTGAACATTATATGTAAGATGTGAATTAAAAAGGTAAGAGGAGGAATGTAGAAGGTGTGTCTCAGGGATCTGGCCTTGGTCCCTTATTATTTTAAATACACTGTATACGAGCAACCGGGGGGGGGGGTACTCTCAATAGTGGGCTATGGGGGAAGGCTCCGCCCGAAAGGGGTGCCTTTCTAAGCTCCCAGTACACGAAAGGGTAAAGGGTAGGGAAAATTGTCATTTCAGTATATGAAAGGGGCACAAAATCGTCCGCAAAATGGAAGATGTGGCAGCTAAAGCGAAGTATGTAAAAGGGTGCCAAATTCTGGCAGAAAACAACGCAAAACACTTAAAAACTTGCACCTTTTGAGCAACTGAACCAGAACGACTGAAAGCCCGGGGAAAAGGTAGGGAATTCTATTGTTTTGGCTTATCCTTGAGACATGAGAACGGGTGCAATTTTTCTTTAGATATATGAGTACCATTTTGGTAAAAATCTGTATATTAAAGGGTAAGAGTTTGAACCTTCGGGCGAAGCCTCCCCGTACAAACCTTTTGTCGGCTACCCCCTCCCCCCGGGACGAGTAAGCTTTTTGAGATCATCAAAACTCATCTGCCCGAGGGTCATCGTTATGCAGATGATACGCAAGTTTACATCTCGTTTAGTCCAAAAGACAGGTCTGACCAAATTTCAGCCGTAAAGAATATGAAAGACTGCATTAAGAGACATTCGTTCGTGAACAAAAGAAAGGATGAAAAATGGCGAGGGCAACTGGTGACTTACCTGTAAAAATACCGCCAACAATAGCACAAAGCCCGGTGAGGAAATGCATGAATGACCTGAAATTCCAAGTTGTTACACACATCAGCTTGGTTTGAAAAAAGTTTCAAAATTTAACAAACATCCTTTTTTATTTATCACCCCAAAGGGCATTTTCGACATTGCTAATCCTTGCAGTATTCAGGACGCGTCACCGTGATCCTAGTAAATATGACCGAGCTCGCCACGTGTCTCCCAATAGCTCAGTGGTTAAAGCGTCCGACCGGGGTACGGGAGGTCATGGGTTCGATTTCCATCGGATTCTCAGATTTTTTCTTTGTCCCACGCTCACGACAATCTGAATACTTCCACACAAGCCCTCGCTATCTTGGAAACTCAACGATAACAAAAACGTTTTTTCAGTAGATTTCCTTTGCTTTTTCCTATCATGCTCTAATAATATCGAACCCTCGCTATCTGGAACAGTAAGTCATAACCTTTCGGTGCTGTAGTACAATAAATTATTAGTGGTTATCTCAAACCTCTTGCTATCTCAAACCTAAACCCATTTTCTTGAACGATATCGAGCAGTAATCTACCCAGGGCTACCTTGCACTGGTAGTAAACAAACAAACAACAACACTACAATAAAAAGCTGACCTTCTGCTTTCTGTGTACTGAACAACCATCGGAGAAAATTCATACAAGACAAAAACACCTATAAAGGAAGACAGAAGAAACAAATAACGATTACGAACAAGTTTCTTAATATTTTTTGGCGGACATAAGTGAGAGATCAATTACCTGGGAGGCCATGTTCACCGGAGACTTGTCGGACAACCTTCTTGTGCTTCGTCACTGAGAACTGATTCGTGTTTACCACCTATAGATAAAGTAGAGCAAACAGTAATGAAGCCATGTTAGCATTCTCCGTGGGAATCCGGTCAAAATTGACCCCAGACAATTCGTCTAGGGTTATTCGGGATGGTGAAGGAGGAGGGTAGCCCTACGCTTTCCGCGGGTTTGAAGCATTTTTTGCTTTTTGGCCACGCGAAAATAGGGGCGAGCGCAAAACAGCGCCGTCGGGTTCGACTCTCGGTCCCGGTGTCATATGTGGGTTGAGTTTGTTGGTTTTCATCCTTGCTCCGCGAGGTTTTTCTCCGGGTACTCCGGTTTCCCCTCTCCTGAAAAACCAACACTTCCAAATTCCAATTAGATCTGGAGCGAACAAACACGTCTCAACGAGCTTCTGAGCCCTAAGTGTTTCGCAGGTAAACAAACAAACAAACAAACAACAAAAAGAGAAAAATACCTACGGAAACGCTTGTTACGCAGGCTAGGAGGGGTGGGGAGCGAGGGTGGGGGATGGGTAAAAGAAGTGGCAGCGGAAATTTGCCGGGAAAGGAAGGGTCGGGATGGTTCTTTCTATGGCACATGAAAGGAAGCAGAAAGCCATTTTAATGAGAAAAATTTAGAATAAGAGGCTTGAGGACTCTTTTCTTTGCGTCATTGAAGAAAAGAGCTTTTCATTTCTTATTCGTTGTAGTTTGAAAATCATAAAACTGAAACAGTAGAAATATCGCACTCACCTCGCCACTTAACTTGCGGTAAATTGTTGGAACTATCTTCACAAAGTACTGGTACATACTACCAGCTAAAATAAAAAAGGAATGAAAGTAAGGAGAAAGGTTTTCCTACAAGGAAAATTGTCGTCTGAAACCACTCCACTATGAAAGTAAGGACTGGGACAAATACGAAAGAACAACTCCTGTAGGGGAGGAAGGGGAGTTCTGATCGTAGGCTACAAATGAGTCAATGTGAAAAGTGTCCTGGTTAGCAACAAAGACAAGTGGATCAAAAGAAATTTTAAAAAACTTTCTCCAAATTCGCGAAACTTGCGCTGCGAAACATCACCCTTCCGAAACCGCAAAATCATGTTTTTACGAAAATTGCCTGTAGGGCGGTTTCAATCGAGTGTTGAAAGTAATTCGCATTTTGCTTTTGCTCTGCTTTATTTCGCTCTGTAATTGGTTAAAAAATCTCGCGCCACTTTCTCGACCAATCAGAAATATAAGTAAAACCAATCGCGAAACCAATCGCGACTTACTTGCTCGCACGCGTTTTCCGGCGCTTGGCGCCGGTTACATGTATTTACTTCGAGTTCTGATTGGTTCATTGGGTCATTTGTGTTTGTTGTGATTGGCTGGGGTAATTACTTTGGTTTTGGTTTTACGACACTCATTTGAAAACCGTTGTAATAGAGCGCTTTTCAAATGAGTGTTGTAAAACCAAAACCAAAGTAATTACCCCAGCCAATCACAACAAACACAAATGACCCAATGAACCAATCAGAACTCGAAGCAAATACATGTAACCGGCGCCAAGCACGGGAAAACGCGTGCGAGCGAGTCGGGATTGGTTTGAATTTTACTTCTGATTGGTTGAGAAAGTGGCGCGACGTTTTTTAACCAATCACAGAGTGAAGTAAAGCAAAACCAATGCAAAACACGAATTACTTTCGACAGTCAAATGAAAACCGCTCTATAGAAGTGATACACGAATGCTTTGATTTATAAAATTTCCTCATATCTTGTTCAACTCCATATTTCACTTTAAACGAGCCAATTTTTCTTGCAACTTGCAACGCAATGGCGACGACCTCATCACGAGACAAGTAGCTTCTAACGCAGACATTCTTTAGGCTCATTTCCGTGACGGGCCCTAAGGAAGTCTGCGCTGGAGGCTACAAGACAAGTTGCAGAATACTATTAAGAGGTTTTTTTCACAATGTTGTGAGAAATAGAAGGCCACTCTTCTTTTCTGGCAACTCACAAAATAATTTTTCCCGCGACGCAAAATATCGTTGAAAGTTGTAGAAAAAGGGAAATAGTTGTCTACGTTGAAGTTACATGTATCCTGATGTGACACAATTCTGCAATTTGCCTGGCAACTAGCCTCCCACGCAGTCGTTTTTGGGGAGTCGTATTACCCTCCTCCCCACAAACGGCGTTAGTGGGGAGAAGGGTAATACGACTCCCCTAAACCTGGCAACGCCCTCGTCATCGTTGTTGTAAGAAAACTGTCCCCTGTCACAGCACCTTTACTCGTGAGAAATTCATCTCTATACCCCATCAATCATTCTATAGTATTATGAACCTACTGTCAAAAGTTGAACAATTAACAGTAGCATGAAGACTCACAATCTTCTGCAGAGACAAAGGTGTCATCCAGTGGGTGTTTTATGCCAGGATATTCATGGCCAAACGAAAGGTGGCGAATATGATGAGTCAGGTTAAACTGCAAGAAAATAACATCAATGAGGTAAATAAGTCCCTCATTATCTGACGCCCATTTCATACGCTCTCGCGAAAAGTCAATAACTGTCAAAGCAACAAGGCAACTTCTGACAACATGCACAGTGACAGCAACCGATATTTATTAGGCCAATGATACACGGTTAACATCGTTCAATATTTGTTGCTCTGCAAATGTTAAAACTGTTGCGACCTGTTGATGCCACGATAAATTGCTTGATGTTTTCTTGATATTTTTCTTTTGAACTTTAAATTTCGTTCAAGAAAACTGCTTTTACAGTTTTGAGTTAAGTGAGATTTAATTTTGTTGTTATTGTTTGTTTCATAAGTGGAGAGATTTTAAAAGCCAATGAGTCATTGGAATCGCAAAAGTTAAACCCAAACAAAAAATATCAGTCGGTCTAAATGACGATCATTTGATCTCGCAAAACTACAACAATTGCAAATAGAAAAAAATTTACCTCCAGCAAAAACTTAATAACACACTGTACTCTTCGTAGGCAGTTATTTTCGAACGATATGTAGCTAGTAGTTTATCGGCAAGCCCAATCAAACGAAAGGAAAAAAGAATCAAACGATACTTTCATATGATTTATACAGCTTACCTGTGTGCCACCGAAAGGTTGCAAGTCGTGCACTGTGAAATAGAAGATAACCAAAACTCTTGATTATAACTTAAACACGACTCACTGTGGACACGTTTTGTTAAGCCTCTCTCCTATCACATAAGGGGGTTTATTAGAAGTCAAAGTGAAGGTGGGAGAGGGGATGGGAAGTGCAAGGTCTTGACTCCTGATGGTGGGGGAGGGGAGGGGGAGTGTAAGGTCCTGACTCCTGATGGTGGGGGAGGGGAGAGGAATGTAAGGTCTTGACTCCTGATGGTGGAGGAGGGGAGGGGAAGTGCAAGGTCTTGACTCCTGATGGTGGGGGAGGGGAGGGGAAGTGCAAGGTCTTGACTCCTGATGGTGGGGAGGGGAGGGGGAGTGTAAGGTCTTGACTCCTGATGGTGGGGGAGGGGAGGGAGAGTGTAAGGTCTTGACTCCTGATGGTGGGGGAGGGGAGGGAGAGTGTAAGGTCCTGACTCCTGATGGTGGGGGAGGGGAGGAGGAGTGTAAGGTCTTGACTTCTCATCAATTACCAGCATGGTTACAAAAGATTGTTAACCCTTTAAGCCCCAATAGTGACAAGCATCTAATTTCCCCTCACAATATCACTACTTGATCAAGCATGCAGGTCAAGAGAATGAAGAAAATGATCATCAAAGATGAGATGACTTGATTTTTGTGCAAATTCTCCTATCTAGTACCATAAGAAATATATGAGTGACAGTGAGGAGAAAATGCATGCTGATACAGGGGCTTAAGACAAGTCACAGAAGCAGAAAGTACATGAAAGAAATAAGTTGACAAGCCACGGGTGAAACAGCGTGGGGGCATTTTAATGATGTCTAAAACTGCTCGTCAGCAAGACTAACTCGCTGTTGTTTGTTAACCATGATTAAAGGCCAACAAAATGTGGCCAAAGCTTGGGATTTAGAATCTGACTTTTTAAACCCTCGACTAAACTTCGATTAAATAATTCACTGATAAATTAATTCTTTCTAATTCAAAAAATTTTATAAATTTTATTTACGTTTAATAACAGGACCACTCAGTCTGAGCAGAACTTTACATCATTACTATTTACCTTTTTCGTGTGCTTTACTGAGTAAAAGTGCAATGCTTATGGGTTACGTTGTCTTTTAATGTTTATGATTAACTTACAAGTTATGTCTAATGGCCCACTTACATTTTTTTAATTCCTAATTTAAACAATCCTTCCCCTGTATTGCAGTTGTTTAATTTTAAGGATTACACAGGACATTACAGTCGTTTACTTACTATTCAGTCTTATAACATTTCCCCCTGAGCTTAACTTGAGTATGGCAACTGAAAAGTGCAAAACTGTTATTAGAGTGATGAAAAACTCTTTAAAAAAGATTTGTTTTTAATTTAAGAAAAATGAAACGCATGAATCAGTTTAATGTTAACTGTTATAATGTAGGTATATAAAGAATGTTCTGGTTATTCAAGTACTGGTATTCAACTAAAGCTGGAGTGGTGCCAGTGTAGACGTGAGGTTCAGCATCTAAATGGTATGACACATGTCAGTGCTGTGCATAGGCTAATAAGAAGGTCTCGGTATTATCATTTATGTTAAGTTCTGCTCAGACTGAGCCTGTCATGTAAGCAGCACTGAAAAGTCACACCAATTTAAATCATATCAATATTTCCAGAATTTATTTCTGACCAATTAATTGACTTTTAAAAGAATTAAATTTACATCAAATTATCTGAAGTTACTTTTGATCAGAATATAATAATTGCTTGCTAATTAAGGTCAGATACAAAAAATCAATGGGTCTTTATATTATAAATTTAATATTATTTATTTTTTATTGGTTTGTTTGTTTTTAGCCCATTTGTTTATTTATTTTTATTTGATATTTTTCAGTAATTTATTGATCTTTTTATTTCTATCTTTACTCATTCCTTTATTCATTTTAATATACCCTTCTACAGTTGATCCAACTACAGATATTATCCTAAATGTAAAATTTAGACAAAGTAACATTTTAACAAACTGTTCTCCAGGATTTTTTTTACTAAATTTAACAAATGCTTCACGCTAATAAGTATATATGTTATAAGTTTTAAACATCAAATGGATTTAACATATTTCTTTCCTCTTTCAGGCAGTTTATTTCTATAAGGAACTTGTTCAATGTTCTGCATAAACTGGCCTTAATTATTATGCAGATATTTATTTATTTATTTTTTAATCACCTGTGTAATTGAATAAAGTAAATATAAATATAAATACAAATCTTACCATGGACATGATGCTGTTGAAAACTTTTTCCTGGGGCAAAGTGAAAGTTTCCTGCAACCTTGTTAACTTCCAAATAGCCAGTCACTTGACATCCCTCATTCTTCTGAGCATTAAGTTTGTCCTTCCAACCTTCTCTCACACAC